>JAQIWH010000313.1:0-56161 GCA_034695005.1 Cryptops parisi | reverse complement strand
GTTCCATCACAAAACAGACAAACTTTGTCAGCATGTTCGCATTTCGCATATTCTAAGCAAAACATGTCTTTTCGACGCGATTTCATTTTAGATCAATAAAAACCAACAGATTGGTAGATGGCCATCACAACTTTCAGTGTGTTGGCTTCGTACAACAAAGTGAAAATGTCCATATCTCTGGAACGAAGCCGATTCCAAAAATATGGTGACAGTCTTTGTGAAACACCCTGTATATTTGCTGTTAATATTATTTTGTGCATACATCCAGTTTCTTTATAAATTACACTTAGAGATTTTCTTAATCCCATTTCCCCCAATAAATTATGCTCATTATGGTTTAACTTGGGTTCATAAACGAAAAGTACAGTGACTGGTTGAATTATACGTGTGCGAGTAGTGTCACTGAATTTTTTACGGTACTGAATTCAGAAATTATTATAATCACGGATAATGTTATCAGTCGGCTATTGTTATCATAATCAATCAGTCCCAACACATTGTTTACTGCTATCAGCTGGTTATTATCAAAAAGCACAAGTCCCAAAGTGTTCATAATAATAATAACCGGATTCCACATTACTCTGACTGTCGTTTTAAACTAACAAACTATCATTGAAACCATATTTTAAACCCCTTATATTCCGACATTTCAGATATACCTACGCTAGATAGTGGAGATTACATTCCCAACATTCCAAATGCAGAAACCATAAACAAGTTAAATAAAACCGCTCAAGTTACAACACAAAAATGAATAGGCCGCGTTCACTTTACTTTGGAAGCTATTCGAGTCCGTGATTAGAGCGAAGCGAAAACCGTCCAAACACAGTCCATAAATCTTGTAATTTACGTAAACCATACAGACGTTATCGACTGTTTTTGGACGACTTTTACGCTAAAAGCGTTCAAAGTGAACGCGGCCTAGTAGTAGTGCGCATGCGCAAGGACGAGAATTTAGTCTGTTTTTATTCGCAACTTGTTTACCACGGCATTGCTAAGCAACCAAAACTATCGATTTATTTTATCGATATAATGAAATCGATAAATACGCGATAAATGAAAAGAAAAGAAACTACCGTCTCTCATCATCACACTTCCAAGTTCAGTCAGTCACGTACAGATGGTCTCAATTTTAATATCATGACATAATCTACTACGGGAAGAAGGACCCCACTATTCTTTCGTCGTTCGCAAACTATGCAAATTGCTTACTACTATATAGTTTTGACGTCAGACGAAAACAGGCGATGATGAATCAACGTTCGTGAAAAATAACGATTTTCATCGGAAGGCTTATTATTCATCACGATGCACGAAATCACACCATCATCATTATTACTATTGCAATCGCAACACTGTTGGCTTCGCGTGGCGTAATGTTCCAACATCATCATTGCGTTTTCGTGTCGTAAAAAAGCCTACGATGCGATTTGGAGGATAAAACTTGAAGCCCGTTTTGCTGTGGCTTCATTGTTGTTCTCCTCGATGGCGAGCAAGAAAATTTATTCTCGTACCCAATTGTCTCAGCGAGCTGCCGCCTTGTTTGATAACGAAGAATTCAGCGATGTCACGTTCCTCGTGGGGCCGGATGAAGAAAAGGCTTGGCGTTTTCCCGCTCACAAACTCATTCTTTCCATTTCGAGCCCGGTTTTCCAAACCATGTTCGACAGTAGCCTAGCCGAGGGAAAGAAGCACCCGGAAGTCAGGGTGACGGATGTTGAACCACTGGCTTTCGAAAATCTACTCAGGTAACTATATTATTAACCAGGATGTTGTTCTATTCATTCATTTGCATTGTTTTTTTCTCGTGCTGGTTCCTTACTTGCCGAGTCGACACGTCAAATCATTATGACGGCACGAAACATTGGATAAACACCCTGTACATGTTCTCCATATATCCGAATACTGTATCTTAAAACCCTAGTAGCAGAAGTCACCAGAATACTAGGTTTTTCAAATTTGTCTAGAGGGGTCAGTCCGAAAGCAAAAACAAATCAGCAGAGGGAGGTGTTTAATTCAATGTGCAAGCTTCAGTTTCTGTCCAGCATACCTTAGTGACCTACGTAGGTGCTTTCTGCCTGCTATACTTCACGAAATGTTAGCACACCATTGACATCTATACAACTACTGTACTGTATCTGTCTAACTTGTGCATGCGTGACTTTGCTTTTTTGTTGCACGCAGGCATACCTTTTTTCTGGGTGGCTCAACATAGTCGCGCATAACACCACAGCTAAATCTGGCAAGGTCTGGAGTGGTGTTTGACCCCAACATTGACTAAAAGGGAGAAAGGATCTTTCACATCTGGATTGTGAACATTTTAAATGATGTGGGAAGTGACAGGCTGACTTTTTTGTCGGATGTGATGAAAGTGTCGAAAACAAGTTGGGCAAATTACTTTACTTTTGTACATTTTACACACGATTTACTGACTCCCTAGTCATATTTGTGACTAGGCAGACCACTAGTGATACACTATTTACTCCGATTTTTGAAGTAAAAACTAAAAAGTGAAAAGACTTAACACAACTAACGTGAACATGTCCTGACACTGATAAGAAAGGGTGTAGTGATGCACACATACAATTAGGTGATAGGGTTTTTTCTTGTGGATTCCTGATACAAGGCATCACAAAAGTCAGTTTTTCGATGAAATGGGGGGGTAGATTTTAAACATGATTATTTAATGACATCACATGTCATTAAATCATGTTTAAAACCGAAACATACATTGTATGTTTGTTTTCATACAAAGCATAATTATGAGGAGAAAATATTACATACTGTACTTGGCTTAAAATTTCAATCATTACCTTCCTCGTGTCACTATGGAAAAAGATCATGATACCACTAAGACATAAAAAGAACTAGACGAAACAAAAAGTAAAACAGTAACTTACATGCTGAAGTTGCAATGGAATGATGTCGACTAGTGAGAATTAGGCTGCATGTTTTTTTCTACTTTTATTTCATGCAGTATATTATAAAAACTTGTTCATATTCTGTACAAGCCTAAATGATGAAAATGTTTTGCAGGTACATCTACACGGATGCTGTTCCGCTGTCTTCCATAAAGTCAGCTTTGTTGACGCTCTATGCTGCCCATAAGTACATGGTGTCACCCCTCGTTGTGGCTAGTACAGACTATCTCTTGCGCATGTTGGACTCTAAAAACGTTCTCGAGGTGTACCAGTGCATAAAGTTATACGATGAAGAGGACAGCAATGCCAGATTGCTGTTGAAATGCCTCAAAACAATTGATGAAAGTGCCGAAGCCGTGCTCAATTCAGACTATTTTCAAAACCTTGATCATGCCACAATGACCATGATCATCTCGAGAGACAACCTGCAGGTCAAGTCCGAAACCACCACCTTCATGTCTGCTGTCAACTGGGCGGCGGCAGAATGCAGAAGGCGCAAGATTCCCTTAACACCTACTAACAAACGTGAGGTGCTGGGAAATACCCTGTTCTGCGTACGATTCCTTTGCATGACTCGAGATGAGTTTCTCGAAGGACCAGCTACGACGGGTATTTTGATGAAGGATGAAGAAGATGCCCTGGATGCAAAAATTTTGGGACACGACGATCTGTCTCTGCCCGAGTCGTTGGAGAGCAAAGTTGCCTCGATGAAGCGCAAACGGGTCAAAAACAGCGTCTTCTGGGCAGTCTATTCTAACATGTTGATCCGGTCGAGGCACAAACGCAGTTCCATCATCTTCAGCGTTGAGCGCAACGTCATCATCGTGGGCTTCGGTCTGGGTGCATTTGCAGACCAACAGCAAGGCCAGTTTGAGGAATCGTTCCAACTGCGTCTCTCGGACATAGAGGGCGTCGTGATTAGGGAAGAAAACTTCACCAACAAGCCATTCCACGTCCAGTCGTCTGTGTTCCCCGTTCGTTTCTCAAAGCCTGTGTGCGTCATGGCCAACAAACGTTATCAGGCCACGGTGATCTTTCTTAAGGAAGCCGAGTATGCAGTCATGAAACGAAGGGTGGATCACATCCGGTCGGGAGAATCATCGCCACGCTTTCATTTCCATTCTCCTCCCAATGCCTTACTCAGTGACGAAAAGAGTCAATTTGCATTTATCTATTATTATTACTAGACGTTTTTTGCGTATTATAATCAACTCTCCAAGACGTCGAGCAAGTTTTTAAACATTTGTGTGAAACGAATTTGAATGTTAACCAAGATGAACTTTAGTGTTATTTTAAATACATCTCGTACAGAGGTGTAATTCAGTGTTTGTGATTTATTGTAATGTTCAAACCCACCATGAAACTTCCCAACCAAGAACATTGAAGATGAAATTTGCAGATATTTTTGTATACTACCTTAATGGATTTTGAATGTGAAATTGACATTGCATTTCAGTTCCCGTTTAGCCCCACCCCTCAAGTTCCTATTATTTATTCAGTCTAAAAGTTATTTTTTAAGCTAAATTTTTAGTGTACTACTAGTTCAATGGAAAAAAAAAATAAATCAACCAAATCAACACTTTTTCACTTTTCAAGTTTTTTAATTTCCTAAGTAGGACGTTACTTAAATTTCTCAATATATGGCAAATGTTTGCTGGAGTTAAGATGAAAGCATTTTAAATCATCAATTGGAAAAGAAAAGAAAAATAAGATGAACATCTAATAGTAACAAATGCTAGCTCTGATCTTACAAGGTGAAAGTAACACCGTATTTTTATAGTGACATGGAGGGAATGACGACGATTAAAACGTTTTCAAAATATGGACCTACATCTATTTTTCTAAACGTAACAATTTTTCTTAAAAAAAATAATAATTATTCCCAATCAAACATAGTTGATTCTTTGGCCCTGTGCTCTTTCCGGGGAAAAATAAAACAGAAAATCCACCATGGTTTGTAATGGCTGCAGAAAATGAATATCATGGGAATTTTTTTTTTTTTTTTTTGATGGAAATGATCCACTGTATCGGATCTCCGTGAGCATTAGATTCATTCATGCAAGTACGTAGGTTAGGATCACCTTGTGGGTGCGGCAGAAACGCAGTCTCGGCGTTATCCGATTTCTCTTCGTGCGATGATCTGGATCGTGCAATTACGTGTGCTCGACTGCTGACTGCAAAAACAAAATGGCTCTTGTTTAATGCGGGGTTAATGGCAAGGGGATGGGCTAACAAGTCTCTTACTCTACGAGATGCATTCTCTTAAAAAAAGAAAAAAAAAAGGGGGAAGCGTTCGCCTCCCAACAAACAAAGGGTTAGATGATGTTGAGGTGCGGGAGAGGAAGAAACAGGAGATGGGAAGAAATGCCTCGGTAACGAGGATGGGAGCAAAATAAAGAGGGGAATGTCTACATTTGTTTTTCGCCCACCTCAGTAAAATCTACTCTTCAGCTCTTCTTCATTGTTGGAGTAGAAAATAAGGAAGCTACAAATTTTTAGGAGCAAGTAAAATTCAATATTAGCACCACTACGACGAGCAGTTGGCTCACTATTCGGATGCTGGATGCACTTTCAACTGAACCAACTGCTCAACGATTCCACCATCTAATGAACAGATTCATTGCCAACCTGCAACCCCCAATTGACGAGTTGCAGGGAGACCATAATGGATCATCAAACCTAAAATTGCGTACATTGTGGTTCCAAACAGATCCAGTGCATCAACTGGCAAATGCAAATTAATTTCAATGAATTGCAAAACCAATTTCGACAAAGGAAGAAAAAGCTGTTCACTGTCAAGTTGAGAAAAAAACAAAAGCATGGCTTAAAACACGCGCAACAAATTTAATCGGCACAAAAAGTTTCTAGAATGTAAACTTTTTCAGTAGGAGTATACGGGTGGTTAAAAAAAAGAACATGCAAACTTTCAACATGTTCAATCTACTGCGCTCAAAAAGTGAACATACCGAGACTATATTTACATTTTGTTTCCTCTGAATGCCGCAATCAGCACAATTTGTATAGCTTGCCATGCAAGACAATTGAATGACCGAGTATTAAAACCATGAAGTATCAAACAGCAGCACCCAGATTCCTCACTATAAGCGGAATGTTAAATCCACCATTTATCATTGGTGGATCATCCTATAAAGCAAGCTAAGTGTAAACAATTATATCCACCGGGTTGGATTGCAAATTTCAATTGCAACAAAGTGCATGAATAGTTCATTATATATGTATTTTTGTCATAGATGAGTATGTAACCAATACATGAAGGCTAACCAGTAACTAATGGGATGAAGCAAAAATTGAAGGCTTGCCCGGAATAACGTTGCATGTAACAATTCGTAGTTTTGAGTTTCAGCAACACATTGATTCATATATTAGGTGCCCAATTTCGAAGTGATATTTGTTTTAGGTAGGTATGAGTTTGTCTATTGACAGTACTAGCTAGGCCCATCTGTGAGGCACAGTTTTCCATAATAATCTCAATATTGAATTTTTGTAACAAACGTTATTCCGGGCAAGCCTTCAATTGCACAAAGAAGAAGAAACGCAATAACTAAGGAGATAAAACTAAAACCATAAACCTAATACAACAGTTAGTGCTGGATCATTAAGGTAGTGCAACACACTACACACTCTAGAATTGAGGAGTAGAGTGGAATAGCAGCGTTAACTCAAAAATAGGTAGCTTTGAGAAAAGCTACTTCAAATTTAAGAATGAATAAAAATTCATGTCTATTGTATATTTATAGACGGAAAATGAGCAGGTTTTGCAAGAAATCTTAACTTTAGTTGACGGACAAGTTACAGGCTAATTCAAAAAATGCATTTACATCGACCGTTATTCCAAAATCATGCATTTAGGTTGTTTTTCCAAAACCCAGTATCTTTTCCAATGTTTTGGAAGTAAAGCGACAAAAATAAAGAAATCGCAAAAAAATTTCAGATTTACAATAGTCACGTTCCATATGCCAAAAAGTCTGAAAGTGCAAATTATGCTATAGGTCTAAAATGATTCAATACAGGCGTGTATCCATAAATTCGATTTGGAGGGGGCAAGATTTATTTTACATGCATGAAACTATTATTATATCACCTAAAAACACCTATTTTCAATAGAATACACAGGTTTATGATAACAGGTTGCATAGAAAAGCAAAAATGTATTAAATTTTGGGCATTTTTCTGGCATGTTTTTGCCTTCTTTGCCCAGCCCTAAATACGTCCCTGATTCAATATATGCATTTTAAGAAACAACAACTTAAGTAGATTTACACCATTTTCCCACCCACCTCCTCAATTAAACCCTCCATTTAAAATTTAAATAACAATGAACAGGAAAAATTCCCATCATTATTGCTTCTAATAGTTAATGTATACTATTGTAATACAAAACAAACAATAAAAAAATAACAATAGACCAATTTAATAACTAATGTTAACGTGAATTTTGCTGTTCCCCGACAATGGCAATAAATAACAAATAGGCATTTGGCACTCTTACGGTTCATTCAATTAACAATAATTGGCCATCCACTATGAACTGGTTCATGATGCAGTAATAATGTCATCAGTATCGTTCAATTTTTGAGCCGAGCATGAAAGAACTCTTTCTCCAATCATTTTTTCATAACCTTTCAGCCCAACCACTAAAACGGTTCACACGTTTTGAAATATGTATATATATATAAAGCATGAAATTCGCATGTAACCAAATGCGATACATGCCCCCATCATTTCACCTATGAACAACAACAAAATAAAAATGACATCACCGTAACAATTCCGATCTTTACAATGATTAAAAAAAAATATATAGATATATATATAATCCCTATTGAAATAATCGCAACTGTCGCATCCGGTTGTCCGGCTGTACACCTTGCACTGCTATTGAGGTCACGTGTATTACAAGATTAATTCCTCAGCTGCTGTGAATGGTTAAGGAATACCTGATAATCAGAGAAGAGAGCAAACTCGAGCTTCCCTAACTGCCAGGGACAAGCTGTTTACGTATTTTGCGGCCTCACATGGCGATTGATGCTTTGAGGGCTGCGGTCACGGTGGCAGGCTTCCCTCGGTCAAGGAACTACAGCACTAGTAGTTACTGGGTGGTAATCCATTATGTATAGCAACAAATTAAGATTGCTTGGCACTCACTACCAACCATTTCCAAATGCCCGTCGAAAAAAATGTGTTTTGACCTCTCTCTGTTCTTTTAAGTGTTTTGTTAATCATTACAAATTATGGTAGTGTATATATATTTTTTTGGTCAACTGTTAAAAACAAAACAAAATTTATCACAAAAAAAAAATAGCGTTTAATCAAATTACCCCTTGAATTAAGGAAAAAAAAATAAAAAAGACCAACACCCAGAGAGATCAAAAACAACTCCAGCTTATGAACAGACAATGGAAAAAAAGTTTTCATATGAACTTTTAGCAAAGTTAACAACAATGCCGAAAAAATCACAACGAGCAGCCTATCCAGGCACTGTATGTAAAAGTTAAGCTTTTCAAGTTGTTTCAGATATCCGAGACCACGATGAACTCGTAAGAAAAAAAAAACAAACATCATCATTCAGCTTTTAACGCTAACGCCAGTGCCAAAACCAAAATCTTTCCTAACAGTAGAAACACTGAACAAATGCCTAGCTACATGATTTAACATGTTATTAATATTTTCTAAACTCTCACATGCAAAAAAAAATTCACCTGTAACAATGCTAGGATCAAACCTCCAGTTAACCCCCAATTTCCATTTAAAAAAATACAGGTAGAACTCTTCAAATCCGAACTTGAAGTGTTGTATACAAAACACGCTTCACTGGCTCCATGTTCGAGCCATTCAATGTCAAAAGTGAAAACGCACGAATGAAAATGTTCGTATGTAACACATATTACTTCAATGAAAATCCAGAGAACGTTTTGCGCACTGCTATAGCCGACCAATCAGAAATGAAGTAGTGCATGGCGAGTGAGTAGTCATTGCGGATTTTCTAGCTTTTCCATTTTTAACAACGGGCTTAATCGCTAGTAGTTAATAAATTCGCATGTAGACTACACGATTTTCTTATCTTCTATGCTTTTCTTTGTTGGATACACACTGTATTGTAATTTTATTTTCAAACCATTTGTTGGTTCATTTGTATTATTTGCAAATCTTATTACTCAATAACAATGCATTTTGTTATGTTGTTTGTGTAACGAACTACCAATAATATACCGGCACAGCCTGTTCTTCCTTTTTTTTCATATTTAACATGAATTTTAAAATTACTACCCGACAATCTGAATTATTCAGTAATCCAAACAACCTTAATCCCTGAGCCATTCGGATTAGCAGAGTTCTACTGTATCTAATTTTTACAGTTAGCTCAATCTAATATTAAAAAATATTGTTTACCAAGTTATTTGCCTGGTCTAGCTATTTTCACAAAATTGGTAACTTATACCAAGTGTCATTCACTAATCGTACCAAATAACTCAAAAACATATTGAGCACCCAATGTAACCTAAAAAAACCCTGTGACTATATCAAAAGAGTTTCGATATAAATTTCTAACATTAAATCAAAAGAAAAGTGTTTTTTTTATATGCCCTTCCAACAATCTCTAATACGGCTTCTACAACCATGGTTACACAGTTAAGTAGGGTTGCAATTCTCTCTACAGCAAAACCATTGTCGTTTATGAAACTTTTCGGAATTGTTGTTAACTTCCAGTTACCGGTTATGGCGAGTAATGATTTTTACTACACGACACTCCAGCTCGCTAATCCAACAAGGCGTTTTCTGAAACAACGTGCTTATCATCGTTCCTCAGTCTCCTCCTCCTCCTCAACTCATTCTGCAAGAACTCCTCTTTCTCCCCCAACTTTTCAACTTACCTTATTTAACATGTGCTGCAAACAGAACAATTACTAACATGCGCTTTAGAGCCCACAACCAAGAGATCACCTACCTGTCAATGCCGACACTCACTACGTCATTGTTCAGAGTCACCTTCAGATTTGGCTCCGTTCGTGTTGGTCGCCTGCGACCGAATTTCTGTCCAACCGGATACCTGCCACTTGTTGTTGGGATCTGAGTCGTTGTCAGGTTCTCTCATTAAGGAACCGTGTTCATTGGCTTCGGCCAACATTGACTCGCTGCCGTAGTCCCTGGAAGGCCAGTCAACAGCTGTGGGATACCAATCACGTGATTTATCAGATAAACCTGAAATTTTTTTGTTATTAACCTATTACCACGTTTACCTTATCGGAGAAGAGACTAACCGCAAGGTCAAACACTTACTGGGTTTGGGTTCGCAAAAGCTTTCTTCGTGAACGTCCATCTCGACCGGAGCTTGGTTTCTCGTATGTTTATCATTATCATCGTGACCTCCACCACTTCTCTTATCGCGGTGAATATCTCGGTTATGGTCTCTCCGGCCATAGGGAGATCGGCTTCTTGAGCGTCGAGATTTTTTGTGTTCGTGGTTCCTGGAACGTGGCAGCTCCTTGCTTCGAGATCGCCTGCTTCTAAATTTAAAACACACTTAAGTTATGGCATGTTCGTCTTGAAATAACTGTTCGGTCCTAAAAAATGTTCACATGAGCTTTCAAAGTATTGATTACATGAAAGATCACGTGATCTTTTCAGGCACCTAATTGATTAGGTTTGTTGCCTGTAGAAATTAAAGAGCTTACTCCCAAAACGTTTCAAAAGTCCAGAAAATACAATTTTTTAAGAAACTGTGTTTTTATTCATTTGACAAGACACTTTGCAAATAAACACAATTTTCGAGTCTGCTTTTCAGCAGGAGATAAGTATCGAGGCTTGTAAATACAATATTGGGACTTAAACTATAGCTTTAGATAGTTTTAGCATATGGTCGTCAACTCATAAGCACAGATAGTTTTCAGAGCTTCTTAGCTCAAACATGATTTAAATTAAAATTGCACGTCTTGGAAATAAGCTCTTCAATTGTGAAACAATAAATAATTTGTTTGAACTTATAAATATGTCACACTCAATTTTATGGTGTGAGAAGTCTAGTAATTTGTGAACCACTGAGGTCAGTTTCTTGCCCAACCAATGGCAACTGGTTGGGCAAGAAGTTCATGCCAGCGATTCACAAATTGCTTGACTTGCCACACCAACAATTGTATGTGACATTAAGACAACAAAAGAGATTAAGTATGGTCTCAAAACATCCAAAAAAGATTAGTTTTTAAAAAAATAGGTCGTAAAAAATTACTTACACTATGAAATAAAGGTTACAAGCCACACACAGAATTTTCACATTACAATATCATAAAAAAAAAAAAAATGTTTTCGCACTTACCTTTCTCGTCGGTCCCTACTGCGGCTGCGAGAATGCCGTCTAGATCGACTGTGTGATCGTTTGCGTTCTCGACTGCGGCTGCGCTTTCTCTTTGACCGTGACCGTTCACGGTCGCGTTCTCTTTTTTTCTCCTCTTCGAGATGTCTCTTCCGATCCTCACGTTCTCGTTCTCTCTGTTTGTCTTCTTCTTCTCTCATCCTCCGGCGTTCCTCTCGTTCTTTCTCGCGCCTCTCCTCCCGCTCTTCACGTTCCTTTTGACGCTTTGTCTATCATGGTGCCAAAAAAAAAAATGAACAAACTGCGAGACAGTGCCAAAAATGTTTACAAACTACACAAAACAATACACACCAGCATCTCATCAACAGTTGTCTTTATCTTCGCAAATCCCATATGTTGTTTGCCCATGAGGTGATCGTCAACCCTCTGTTGGGCATCGCCAACTATTAGGAATGCACCACAAACTTCACACACTTCCATTTGCTTTTCCTGAGCAGCAGCAATTTCGGCAGTCTTTCAAAATAATAAACAAAATTTTGTATTTAACCATCTGCAGGTGAACAAACAAATTAAACAAAAATAAAGATAGTTGTACCTGCAGCCAGTGACTATTTTCATTGGCACGTCGCAAGCCTTCACGTTCTTCTTTCAGCTGATCGCACAGCTTCATAATCCCTTGCGCCTCTTCGACTTTTCCATCACAACCCAACTGTTCGACCTACCATCAACAAACAAACCAACCAATCTATTCAAGCATGTATTAAAAGATAAATAAAACTCATCTCAGCCTTACGTGTTTTTTCGTCTTCTCTTACCTGTTCGAGCAACCCATTAATCCTTTCAGTCAGCATCTGTATTTTCTCATCATTGTTCCGAACTTGTGTGGGAGCAGGTAACTAAAAATGACAAAAAAATGTTTGAATACACATCACAACAGGAGGGTGAAACATTAACACTTTTTATTAACAATACGGGAAAACATGAGCCACATAAATTTGAATCCATAAAGTACCATCATGCAGTTCTTGTGATCTCCGCTTAGGACTACTTGCTAGTGAAAACAAGTTCAAGCTAATCATAACTCATCATGGTTTTCCTAAAATCATTCTCACCTTAAATAAGGTGGAACAGTGTTTTCAACCAGGATACACAACACACAAGCAGAGATATGTGTGTATTTTAACATTATAATTTTCCAATTTTCAGTTCTTTGACAAGTTTTGACCCAAGTTGAAAAAATAGTTTACAAAAATCTGCATTACATGTTGGATTCATTTGTTAGATCATGTTGCGGTGCTGAGAGGTTTTTCTAACTGTCTTGCAGCACCGACACATTTTCTGAAATTTTATTTTAAACACATTGAATAAAAAATTCGCAACTTTTGTTAGTGAAACCACTCATTCAAGTTAATTTTCCAAAGATTGACAACAATTTTGAATGAAAACCTGATTTTGTTGGGTTCTACGGTATCATAAAAGAAGTGCTGTGAATCTTTTTTTTTTTTTAATATCATTACCTGATATTTGCCTAATAATTACCTATTGTTACCCAATGATATTGATAGAACCCTAGGATTCTGTCCAGAAAAAATAAATAAACAAAAGGATATAACGAAAGGTTGGAAACCACTGAGATGACAGTAGTAACTTGAAGAATCTCTTTGAGGTATGCATCAACAGCAGCAATCTGCGAGAAATAATTCAAGGACCTGGTGTACAGGGTGTTAAGTAATAATTTTACAGTTTTGAGGAAAACTCATTTAAAGGTTATAAACTTGCTGTCTATGGACTACGTCACACTTCTTGCACTAATAGCTTTGCACATTTGTTGTTTGGCTCAAAATTAGGCGTTTGGAAGATAGAATCGCACCCAACACATTCGAAAATGCTTCCACGTCATTTTTAACAAGAATGTTACAACACCTTTTCACACCAGGTCCTTCAATTTCATCTCAAACCAAAACTTACCCCGCCTTCCTGATTCCCTTGCGATAAACGTTGTTTGCCCCTCCTGATTCTTCTCTCAACATCAGCCATCATGCTCTGGCAAAATCGCAAAAAATCTTCTTCGTATCCCATCTTTTGATAGCCATGACTCTTCTCATATCTGCAATTAATATTAATATGTTAAATATGAATGAGCAAGCAGAGTTTCATTGATGAAGTGAAACTTCCATCAATCAAGCGTGAAATAAAATTATTTATCCAATGGTGAAATTTTCTTTTGAACTTTCAGAGCTAGTTCAATTGAAGCAGTTTCAATGAAAAGCAATCATTGATAACTACAACGATTTAACTAGTTATACATGGTCTTCTAACTAATCAAATCACTATTACAAGTCAGTTGCACTATAGATCAAAATGTTTTACCAATGATCAAGGTCAAATCAGTTTATTTCATCACCAAAGATTAAATTATTGAAGCCAAATTGAACTCTGAACAGAAGAATAATTTCCCACTCAATACTTCAACTACAGGTATCAATTCATCTGGTTGGAGGAGTTACTCATGTAATTTCATTAACCTCTAGTTAAGTTGATGCAATGACTTCAAATTTAACCCCACAAGTGACCATCAACCCCAGATTTAGTGAAGGTTTGTTCCAAAACAGGTTTTGGAGTAGTTTGTTCTAAATCTACCGGTGAATTAAATCACCAATTTGATTTATTTAACAAATGAAAGTTCAACAAAACGTACTCTGTCTTTAAAGCTTCGTCATGTATTTTTTCACATGGTCCTGAAATGAAACAAATGTTTTCAGCAAAATATCCATAGAAAAATTTCAAGCAACTGCAATGAATAAAATAAAACTTCATTAGCTTACCTAAGTCAGCCCTTGTGTTCACGAACAATTCGTTGGGGCAAAACTTCACCAAGAAATGTTTGCATACCTAGCAAAGAAATCCGATCATCAGTGTCAAACTTTTTCCAGTCCAAGACTCAATAATAATAATACAACTTTCTTGATTCGTTCTTCATCGATTATCTGTATAATAATTTGTTCAACCTTTTTTGTGCAAAAGAAACGAATATTTTTAATTTGAGAAACCACTCACTGACGACACAAGGAAGACTGTTTTATCTTTGATTTTTGATTCGACGAGTTATAGTTTGAAAGGTTGTTCACCTTTGGGTCTTATTTCCTACGAGATATATAGGGTGTTCGTAAATTATCACAACAGCTGTCCATCGTTTAGTATTGAAGTTCTAGTGATGATTTGTGGATACCCTGTTAGTGGTCCACCAAATTTTTTTTGTTGGTTTGTGAGAAATTAATCAATTTATTTTTATATTGAATTGTATCGATAGATTTGTCATTTATCATCATAAAACTCATTTTATAACATATAAAGATGAACTAAAGAGTCAACCGCTTTGATTGCCGTTTTTCCTATCATTATAATTAATTAAAATAATAAATGAATACTTAAGCAAACAGCTTAAAAGTTCGCGTTTTTGAAAAGATTGGAAACCCCTATATCACCACCAAGATCCTTTCACTGTTATTTATCTATGGTCATAGTTACGACACTTTGGAATGATGAGCAATTGCCACTATTCTCGTAAGTCATGGGGCTTCGTTCAATATTATTGATCTTTTAGCTGCGATTAGCAAGATTACCCCCTTTTTTTTTCTTACAAAATAAAGCTTAGTGTTTAATTACACAACACAAGCCTCATTTGCATAAATTATGATTGAACGTATAAAACGATTGAAGTGCAGTACAAGTGAGACAAAAAAACAGCAGTGCTTCGACTATTTCAATTTACGACATCGGTCTAGAATCATTAAGTTGATGTTGATGTAATTCCAGGCATTACCTGTACATTGGTACAATGCAGTAGTCAGTATTCTAACAATTCAAATTTCACACAATAAACACTTGGAAATTCTACTTGAAAGAAATGCTATACAAACATTCTATCTTCATTTCAAAGGAGTGGTAAAATCAATTGCATAAGGCTGCCAATAAAAACAGAAGGTGTAAAAAATTTGATCCACCAAAGAAAGGAGTGAGCACAGAAAAGGGGGGGAAAGAGCTTCCACGGGAGTTGTAGGTGTTCAGCACCATGGCATTCGAATGAATCAAAACACACATTGGGACTCATTTTTTAACTGTTAAATCACCCAAGCCAGTGTAAAACTCACCGCTGGATCTTCCCATCTTATTTCTTTTTTCTTTTCTGTTGGAGCAAGATTTCTATCTCTGCCCATTAACTCGTCCAAAAGCGCAGCAGCCGCCGCAGCCGCCATTTTAATTCGACAAAGAAAAGAAACATAGACCTGAAAAAAACAACCGAAAGTGGGCACCATTTGTGACGTCATCATTGTGATTTTCTTTCTGGGAGGACATATTTGGCCCGTTCATGTCATTTAAAATTGAGTATTGTTTTAAAAAAACATGAAAAAACCTATTATATTTAAAATTAATAATTTACTTAATTTTTTTTAAATATAAACGTTATTATATAAAAACGTTTTGTTTAATTAAAAAATAATCTAATATTTACTTTAGAATTTACTGCATCACGTTGTAGACCCAAAATGGAGTTAAAAATGGTATTAATTACTTTTTCCGAAACATTTAAAAAAACAATATATCATGACATATTAAAAAGTCGATTTTAATCCGTTTTACGGTCCAAAATATTATTTTTGCGCGTATTTACTTTTTTTTTCGTTATAATAATTTTCCCGGTCGTTAGACCGGCCGACGCTGCATGGCGCAGACGCAGAAAAAGAGTAGACATTCCCTGACGTGAGACACGCGGATCGAGGAGGGATTGGAAAAAAAACCCAAAAAAGAAGTTTGGCTTTCCGCTCGTGTGTCGTCGAATCTTTCGGGTCCGTGGCTAAACAAACTCCTGCTGATGGAATCGACCGACGTCAACAGCACCGAACCCGACTCGTGGGAGCAACATTCGGATTTCGGCGATGGCGACGACTCCTCACTCGCCTCGTCGCTCTCCAAACTCAACGTGAACGCTCCGCCATTTGTGCCGAGTGTCCACGCACCCGAGTTTGTGCCTTCGTTCATGAAAAACAATCTCGCGCCGGGTAAATGTCACGTTCCAACTTTGTCCTGCGGTCTCAACACACCTCGAATCGTTCGATAATGTCTCGAAAGGGTTGACAGGGGGGCTAATCGGCGACGAGAACGCCGACCCCGGTGCGCAATATGGCGACTCGCCATGCTGTTTGGCAAGGTGGCTTTTAGGACCCTACTGCACACACGCACAGTTGAACTTTGTTTCGTTACAAGTTGTAAAGATAACATTTTTCACGTGAGTTCGTAATGGGTAGAAATGACCGAAAAAATAATCATTCGATAGTCTTGGTTATTAACACTTTTTTTTGTGTGTGTGAATGAGTGTTTTAGGTAGAAAAAAAAGTAGGACATTGGCCTACGTGGTCAAATCGTAGGGACATATCTCAAGAATTAGGGTAGAACTTTTTTCTTTTCAGTATGTTAGGCCTGATTTTTTTTGTTTCCGATTGAGTTAACGTTTTGCCGTAATGCAGTATTATTTAATTGGTATAGTCTAAACATGTCTAAAAATATCTAAGATGTTTAATTATTATATATATATATTTTTTTTTTGTAAACTAAAAATTAGAATGTTGAAATGAACACAAAAGATCTAAAAATGGTAGATGTTAAAAACTTAGATAACGTGTATGACGAATAGGTTTGATGAAATTGTTTAAAGGAGTCCTATGGTATTTTTCCACTGAAGGGGTCCCATATTAGGTGTAATGGGTGATTAATAGATTTGAATTCTCAATTTGGGCTAAACTATATGGAGAACATTTTTTAGACATCTCAACCAGTGTAACTGCTGTTTGATTCGTGAAAGCTATAAAAATTGTCATAAACTTTATTTGTTCCCAAGTATTTGGTGATGTAACTGCTGTTTCAATGATAGGTTTTTCATAATAATAATAATAGAAAAAAATGTCCCACTATAGATTAGCTACTTAAAACAAATTCATATGATTTTTATGAAATTGTTTTTACATAAATCACACTAACTTTCATCAACAAAGGTTATTTTTTGTTTCGGCGTTAACTTATGTTTAATTGGTATCTTGTGATACTCAAATCTCTAAAATAATTTTACGATAGGTTATTGTATATCACTTTTATGGCTTCCGCAGTAAAAGTGAAAATTCGAAAATATGCTAGCAAATGGAAAGGAAATGAGCCTTAGTAACATATTTGCTACTGAAAAGCAATACGCTACTTGACAATAATTTCAAAAGTGGTCATGTGATATTTTTTCCACTTCACATTGTATCTGCATTGGTGGTAAAATCATTATATCGGTGACTTGTCGAGTTGTATCTTCAACCATAGGCGACGACAAAGCAATAGAACTAAACAAATAGTGTTAAAATTATAATTGCCATGCCGAATGTAACTGCTGTTTAAATTGTCGAATTGCGTTGGCATTATAAGTTTGATTTATTAACAGTTTATTAGGCGTATTGAGCATTTAATGATGTAACAGCTGGTCCAACATTAGTTACGTTGGTATATAAAGTGATAGTCGCCATGACTACTTGTGATAGATGACTTTCTAATGTTCAACATTGTTTTACACAATTTAACTATATTCATGGTATCAGTTATATATTGGTCACAGTACTCTCCGTGTTTTAGCTGAAAATTATCATAGTGGTGCGGTACCATATGGTTGCTTATTGTAGTTTACACGTGAGTTTGAGTCGAGTGTGCATTTTCAAACGTAGTAGAGTACATCACAAAGTCTTAATTTTGATGTAAGAACATTGTGTCAATGTTCATAAAAGTTTTCTTCCAAAAAAAAAAAGGAGAGGGAACAAAATGTCCCTTAAAATTGGCAGTTACAGCGTTTGTTCAAAGCAACTATTATATGACAAATTGATTATTTAATTTTAATATATTTTTTTTATTGTAAACCAAAGTTAACATTTAAATTTTGTGGGGTAAAGTTATTACATGATAAGATGAAATTGCATGAAACAAGGTGTGTTGGGGGCATTGACCTCTGTTTGGCAAAGCTCCTGTTGGTTGACTCTTGCAATGTTTTTTGACAAAATGCTTTTTTTTTTCTCCCACAGATCCGCCACCTAGCATGGAAATAGAGGCACCCCCTGGAGAAGGTAATTCTTTGTTTTTGTAATGACTAATTTAAAACTTGATTTTGTACTGCATTGTAGATATTAATAATTTTTGTGTTGTTTTATTTCAGAATCCCATCCAGGGGGTGATGAATGTGCTACGGGAAGCGAACCTGCAGGTAGAGTATCGTGAAGAGTTGCTATAATATCATGCTGATAATTTGCACCTCAACGCCATGATGGCAAGAGATAAATTTGTGAAAGGTGAAAATTGTTTGTTGATGATACCCCACATTAAGCACAGATTCACTTGCGTTTTTTCCCTCTCAAATGTTCGTAATACAAACATGTTTGTTTTTGTGCTCCTACAGTTTTCTTGTGCCATCTTATTGAGGTCCAGGTTTAGCATGAAAACGTTTGGTTATCCACCGTTATGTAAACATATTGTTGCTTTGTCTGTTATTTCAGACTGGGAAACTAATGCTGACGAAGCAGAAAACCATACAGGGGAGGATGACGGAGAGGAAATGGAAACCGAGTCCACAGAAATTGAAGCTGTCCCGAGACCAAAGAAAAAGCAGGCTAAAGTAGAAGACGATCGACCAAAAAAGGAACATATCAATGTTGTTTTTATTGGCCACGTAGGTGAGTTGACACGAAGAAATTAAATTATTCCATCTTGACAAGAGTCGAGGTTAGATATACTAAAGGTGCCGATTTTGTTTTTATTCTAACAGATGCAGGAAAATCAACCATAGGTGGTCAAATTATGTAAGTACCTTATATTTTTTTGGCGTCCTGATTTGTAATCATGCGTCCATATTCTAAAGTTATTTTATATAACAAGCCTGAATTACATTATTAAGAGCTTGAAATTGATTTATGTCATGCACTTAAATTGTCATTTATTGTGTGGTTTAGGTATCTGACTGGAATGGTGGATAAGCGGACGTTGGAGAAATACGAGAGGGAAGCGAGGGAAAAGAATCGTGAGACGTGGTACTTGTCGTGGGCCCTCGACACCAATCAGGAGGAGCGCGACAAAGGCAAAACGGTGGAAGTAGGGAGAGCCTACTTCGAGACAGACAAAAAACACTTCACCATCCTGGATGCTCCTGGTCATAGAAGCTTTGTTCCTAACATGATTGGGGGAACATCACAGGCCGACTTGGCAGTCCTAGTAAGTTTCATGGCTTCCTCTGCGACATTCTGTCTATTTTAAATGTTTGGTAACTTTGTATTTTGGTTGGCTTCCGTTGGTACAAAGCTTGAATGTTTTTTTTTTTTTGTTTTTCACTTAGGTAATTTCAGCTCGAAAAGGTGAATTCGAAACAGGATTCGAGAAAGGCGGCCAGACGAGAGAGCATGCCATGTTAGCAAAGACAGCGGGAGTAAAGCATATGGTGGTTCTTATCAACAAGATGGATGACCCGACTGTGGAATGGTCGGAAGACAGGTAATGCGCCAACTTCATTTATATACATTGATCCTATTTTGCCCTAATACAAGCTGTGAAAGTTGAGGTCTGCATTGTTCCATCCGAGGAACAAGAAAATAGAGGGGGGAAAAACAATATACAGGTAGAACTAATCCGGAAAACTTGGGACCAAAAATTTGCCAGATTAGCTGATTTCCTAAACCAGTGATGCTTTCAAGTAAACTAGTGTTCACTGTTACTTTTTAAAGTAAATTGAACAATTATGAACCAAAAATAGTCAATATAAATTGGTTACTTTCCTGTTATAGCCAGGCCCAGTCTGATGTTGCTATTTGCTTGTAGTTAATTATGGGTTTATTGTGCAGGTTAGGTTGGAAAAACAAAACAATATCGTACGTTTAATACGTATCTTTGTTTTTCCTAACCTAATCGGCAAAATAAACCCATAATTAAATACAAGCAAATAACATCATCAGACTGGGCCTGGCTATAACAGGAAAGTATCATAAATTGAACCAAAGTATTCACTGTAAATTTCATTTGCCAAACCATTGAAGCTGATACCGGATTAGTGAATTCTGGATGAGTTGTGGTGCAACCTTTGTACTAGTATACTGTTTGGTATACACTTTCATTAGCTGCATTCATGCATGTGTTTGATTGTCCATCAACAAAATAGGACACCCTTGAAACTTCATTGTAAATATTGCGGCTGACATGGGTTTTTTTAGTTGGTATTGTGATGATGAATTAAAATATTTTCTTCACTTTGAACTGAGTTATACGTTGCTGAGTGACAAAGACACTGAACAATACTTTGCAGAGTTGTGAGGGAATTTGATTTAAAAAAGTGGTTTTTATGACATGCCGGATTTTTGTTTTGCTTTTTCAATGTAGGTATAATGAATGCAAAGATAAATTGCTTCCATATCTGAAAAAATGTGGCTTCAATCCCAAGACAGACCTCATGTTTATGCCATGCTCAGGATTAACGGGGGCTGGTCTTAGAGAGACGATCGAAGAAACCATTTGTCCTTGGTACAGGTGAGTTAACTCTTCCTGTTTGATCCTCTCGGAACGTTTGGAAGTCAAATCAATGAATTGCTGATTGTTCTGTTTGCAGAGGACCTGCCTTCATACCTTATATAGAGAATCTACCTCTACTTACGAGAACGGTAGATGGTCCATTTCGAATGCCTATCATTGATAGGTACAAGGTATGCTTAGTGGGGTATTATTTTATATAAAGGTTGTTGAAGTTGTTCCTTGATATTGATTGTCATCATCCCATTTGCTATTAGGATATGGGTACCGTAGTTCTTGGAAAGGTAGAAATGGGTCAAGCTAAGAAGAGTCAACAGTTGTTGTTGATGCCTAATAGGGTAATTAGTGTTTTTTAGTTTGTTTTTACCATGGTATTTGGCTTTATAGTTTAGTGGTGTTTAATTTTGTATCATTTCTTGTGTTTAGACACCCGTCGAAGTCATTCAACTATGGTCGGACGACGACGAAGTGAACAATATAGTTAGTGGTGAAAATGTGAAGATAAAATTAAAAGGAGTGGAAGAAGAAGTAAGTAACTTGTCATCCTCTATTCGATCGAATGTTGGGACAAACAAGTTGAAACAGTAGTTTGTTTAAAAAAATAAAACTTACCGTCTTGGTCTAATTTCTCTTTTTCAGGATGTGTCTCAGGGGTTTGTTCTGTGTGATGCAACTCAGCCATGTAGAACAGGGAGGATATTCGATGCGCAAGTTGTCATTCTAGAGCACAAATCAATCATTTGTGCGGGTTATAGTGCGGTATGCCATATCCACGCTGTTGCTGAAGAAGTGACAGTAAAGGTATATTTGTTGGTTAATGACAAAATTCAATAGGTTCGTTACACAATGTTAACTGATATTTAATTGTTTTGTATTTCTCCCAGGCCTTGATTTGTCTGGTGGATAAGAAGACCGGTGAAAAGAACAAGACGAGGCCTCGTTTTGTTAAGCAAGATCAAATTGCAATCATGAGATTAGAAGCCGCCGGAGTAATATGCATGGAACCATTCAAGGAATTTCCACAGATGGGCCGTTTTACGCTACGGGATGAGGGTAAGTTTTTCTTTACATAATATAAAATTGGATTGATTATGCAGGAATTAACCGCGCAAGTCCAGGACTCACTGTAATTCATTCTTAGTAGCTCCATGAAGTAATCTTTATGGAATTTTTTAAAGTTTTAATTTCCTGCTTTGGTACAGAATGGACCATAAGTTGAAGAGGGGTTAAATATATAAATCAATAATTGTTCTTGGTTTTTTTTTAAATTAATTTTTATTTCACATTTAGGTCACATCCCTTAAAGTAAATAATGGAAAGCTACACATCCATTGGGTTTAGGAATGGTCAAGGATGTGACCTTGTAAATAAAGTTAATTCAAAAAAAATATTAAATGTTTTGGTGCAACCTATGTATTTATAAAGGCCTCCTGTCATAATATTATTGGTGAACAGTTGTTCAGAAAATTGCTTGGTTTGTCACACACCCAATAAAAATTGTGACAGGAGGCCACCGGGCAATTGCAATTTTTGGTGTGGAAAGTTGAGCAGTTTGTGACGTCGGCTTTTAGCCAACCAGTTTTGATTGGTTGAGGAAGAAGCTAATTCTTCATTCCTAGTTGTCAACAATTTGCCCTAGTTGCCATACCTAAAATTGCATGACTCTTGCGTGGGAGGGGGGGAGGCTTCTAAAGTTAGCATTTGAATCGGTGGATTGCAAATGTTGTATCTAACAAGATTGTTTGCGTTTTCTTTCAGGAAAAAGTATTGCCATTGGCAAGGTCCTAAAAGTTATAGAATAAGGAACACGCCTAGGCTGGAAAAGAAAAATTTAAAGGAGGCAATTGTTGTTGATTGAAAATTTAGACCGTTATTTACAACTCCAGACCACATCCACACTCAGCCCTGGAAAGGAAAAACAAACAAACAAATTCATCCGATGCAGGATTTTCTATAACTACTACTGCTACTATGTACTTCCCCCAATTTTGTCATCACTTTTTGTTTATATGAAAAGTGTGTATATCACAACAAACCGTTGAGTTTGCTGATTAAGAAAAACCACAAATGACCAGCAGAAAAAAAAAACTGGACAATTGAAATATATTAGTTTCAAGACTAGTTAGTTGGAAGATTTTTCAATGGTTGAGAAAAACGCAGCTCTGCATTCAACCGATGAGTTTTCACAACACACACACACATATTTACGACTGCATTTTTGTGTGCAGGACTCCTGCTACAAGACTATGCATGCACTCTAATGTTGTTTTGACGCAACAACTTCCGATTTCATTTCGCGAAGAAGAAGAAGAAGAATGATCACGGCAGACGAAGAAAGAGAACTAAGGCAGGATTATCACCATTCTGTTTTTTGTTGCTCGACAGATCGCGTTGCATCTAGAGTTTTCTTTTGACAAAGTTCTTAAATCCTGAGCATTTCATCGAGATAAACGTGTTGCTGGTTAAAAATATTATCGTTGCTTTTTTTTTGTTTTTTCTCCCAAGTTTTCGAACTTTTCATATTTTACATTCCCGGGATGGGGGATGGTAATTAACTTTTGTACATTCTAATGATTATAATAATTATTGGTGAAATTGTCATGATTTAAGAATGTTTAGTGTTGAATACTACATTGCCATTTTTTGATTTTGTGTCTTTTTTGATGATGATGATGAAAACCTGGCCACGATGGTTCAAAGCAGAGCTGCTGTTTATTTTTCGTATTTTTTTTCCAAGAATTCTTTAAACAAAAAAAGGGATTGGGAACATTACTAATTTTATAACCTATTTAGAAGGAATGCTTTTTTGTTCTCGCATTGTGCGTTTTTCACGTGTGGTGTTGAGATGTCCGCAGCCTTGTCCCTTCCCTGAAAACAAGTGCTTTACTCTGGCTGCTGCGACTCGAGTAAGATTTACGGAACTTTTTTTTCTAGACATGGGTCTTTTATTTTTCTTTATCCATTCGTTATTTAGTAGCCAGCATTTGCAAGATTATTTTTCTGCATGGTTTTATTTTCTTTTTGATTACACTTTTTTTTTTTTTGGTTGAAGATCTTGTTTCTTTTTCACGGTGCAATTCTGTTCCGATGTTATGCAGAGCTCGTGTGACGTCGGATGAACACCACAATTTTTTTATGACGACGCTGTATATTACACCTAAACATGTTGCGCTGTCGTTGGGCCTATATACAGTTGTCATTTCTAAACTTTTAAATGCTGTTGCATTATCAACCTATTATCAAACTTTTAATAAAAGTGGGCAACTTAAGATGTCTGGATTGTAAAACAATTTGAAAGGTTTTATGCAGAAAATAAATGTTGCAGTGATTGAAAGACATTTTTTCGCTCTCCATTCAATTATAGAGAAAAAATAGGTAATACAACTTTTAATAAGTTGAATTTGCTACTTTTGGGGTTTTTCATTTTAGGACACTATGGAATCAACCTACTATACTACGACCCACCTTTATAAAAATGTGGAACGGATTAAATCGTTATTTATAATTATTGGTATGTGTTACAACATTTTTAACTATTTTCGGTGATCCACCAAAAACACGCTTAGGGAAACCCTGTACATATAAAATTGGATTTCTTTTATAAAATGTATCGAGTTTAATTTCCCAACGTTATGTTCAAGTGGGAAACCTCCCAATGTTAATATCGATTTATCTTCACGCAGTCTCCGAAAGGTCTAGTCAAATTTTAACCCCAGATGCTATGCATCAAAAAGCAAAAAAAAACCATATAAACATGGTCTCAGAAATGGATTGTAGGAAACAAACGAACGAACGAAAGTCAAAAACAAGAAAAGTCCAAAATTATGTTTTTGACATCTTTTTTTTTCTTCGTCTTCTTGTTTTTGACTTTTGTTCCTTTCACTCTTGTTTCCTACAATCCATTTCTGGACTCGTGTTTATAGGGATGCATTTGTGGTTACAATTGGACTACACCTTTTAGGAACGCCCTGCATAGACCAAGTTTTTTAATCAAATAAGCATCTTAATTGAGGTTACCAAAAATGTCGTAATATTGCAAAAAAATAAAATAGAATATCACCGTAAGGTGAACCGCATTGTACAACAAAGATAATTGCTGTAGCAACAACTAGAGCTCCTACAACAATTGAAGATAGATGTAGGAGCCCCAACCACGATACAAGCATAAAAAGGTATCGACAATAAATGTTTTTAATATCACAAACGTTTCTTTCACATACTGAATACAGACAACTTTTTGAAAGGTGCCGGAAAAAAAAATGGCACCAGAGCTCGAGGAATATCGATGTTCATTAAAGTAACTGTTTTTTTTCCGACAGGGCATCACATTGTCCTACGTTATGCGACAACTATAATAAGGGGTGTTTATAAAATCCTTATCCATTTTAATGTATTATAAATTATAATTCAAATTTGGTACAGCAGCAGCACTCAACAAATTCTCATTCGAATGCCCTCGTCATTGCACAAGTCAAAAGAATTTGCTAATAGACGAAGGACAATAAACTAAAAACTGATGGTTGGTTAACCATTTGTAAATCAGGAAGGAAAAACATCCATCCATTCATTCAGCCCAAAAATAACCTATCAAAACTAAACGAACAACTATTTTAGTGGAAAAATTATTGTCAATATTCATACATAACCATAAACGATAAATAATTTAATTATTTTTTTTTTGTAATAAGTTAATTATTACCAAAAAACTAAACTTCTGAGGAAATTTATGATAAAACTAAAGTTGATCAGCAATGGAACCAGCAAAATGTTATGAAAAATGTGTTCCAACAAAACATGATTTTATGAGTGTGAAAAATGGTGATCAAGTACAAGACATAACATTTTATTTTTACCCGACTCAATAAAAGTTCTTATCACAATGCAATCCTAAAATTTTGAACAAATCTTTAAATTCAAACTCCAGCGTGACTTTAGCGACACCCTGTAAAACATTACAAGTTATAATTCATTTTCATCATTTTTTTTCAAGTTTTCTCTTATCAAAAAATAAAAATTATTTATAAACTAAACTTTATGAACTATTTAAAATGTATTCGTACGATTTTTGGCCAACCTTATTTAATGTCATAAATATTGGATTTGCCAGTTTATTTATAAATTTATTAATAAAAACTGAACAAGTTGATAAAATTTTGATTGGGGGGGGGGATGCTATTAATTTCCCTACTGATATCCTCTAATCCAAACGTTAACTATCTGTACGCTGAAACATTAAAGTTACTGCAAATGACGCCCATCATCAATTGTGTTTGAATTAATTTCCCCCAATTCATATTGTTTTCCGAAGCATTCCGATTGAAAATCCTAAATCAACATTCGACCAACAATTTGATTATAGATTTTATAGACATCTATTATTACAATTAAACAGCATTATTCACACGTCTGTTACATTATATCATGGTTCGAGCAGTGCAGCTTGGCATGGATAACTAACTACCACCTGCCGAGTTGTTTTAAATGACTTTTTTTGTCTACCACAATTAGGAATCGCACACCACTACTTGAGTAGCTGTTCACATGTCACACGAACAGATTGGACAGAAACATTGGATAAATTCTTCCATCATACAAATTCAATTCCCTCGAACTTAAACTCCCCCATTCTGGTCTCGGGCAGAATCAGAGTGCCATCGATGTTAAACGCCATCACGTACGTTGCGATCTTTCCACTCACTTCCTCCGATTTGAGGGCAACGATAATTTCGTCATTAGTGTCGGGGATAAATTTGAAAGAGGAAAAGCCGCGAGTTGGGTTCACTTTGCCTACTTGAGTGACGCTGATCTTTGTGAAGTCCTCGCTGCAACGAATGATGAGGTTGGTGCCACGATGCTCGTCCTTTTGTTCGTCGTAGCGATCGCTACTAGCTCTCCGTGGAAGGAATATCCACTGT
Source organism: Cryptops parisi (assembly GCA_034695005.1). Classification (NCBI taxonomy): domain Eukaryota; kingdom Metazoa; phylum Arthropoda; class Chilopoda; order Scolopendromorpha; family Cryptopidae; genus Cryptops; species Cryptops parisi. Next base: position 29,408 of record JAQIWH010000313.1, on the reverse strand, counting down.
TGATGATGCGAACTCCAAGCGGCAGCTTCGTGGATCATGTATCCTATAACAGACATGGATCATGTCATCGTCTTCATTCAAAACGAATCAAGAAATGATGTGAAATGTTAATCTCACCAGGACTGTGTATTCCTGCAGCATCCCGCATTGAGTTATAATGCAAATGCCAATCGACGTGTCGAACTTCACCAGTGGAAGAAATTATCTTGATCCACTGAGGATCGAGATTGAGTACTTCCCCTTGGGCTGTCGTCCATTCCTTGCCTAACCCACCAATATAAAGTTCACCATCTTTCACTGCCATCCACTCACCTTTGAAACCTGCAAACAAAGTGCAAACGTTTTAATTACTTAAAGCTTATAGAATAATTAATGTACCAGTCAATGAAGTTACATTAATTGAAGGCATTAGACATTTTTGTCAAAAATGGCGTAAAAGTATTTTCAAAGCTGTTAGGTGCAGTACTTTCGATGAAACATGGCCACCTCGAAAAAATATTCCTCCCAAAATTTTAGAATTTATACCACTTAAAATTCTAACATTTTGGGAGGGATTTTTAAAACATATACGACTTAATTTTTTAAGATACTAAGGTTAGAAATTTACATTTAAACTAAAATTTAACGCCATCATGTTGTATTCAAATTGCTGTTCTAATTGTGCTGGATATGCTAATTAAACCAGCTTTCACATGATATGATGCAATAACCTATTAACTCCTTTTAAAAACAATTTCTAACATGTATGTTAAAATAAAAATATTAATATCTTTAAAAAACATTTTTTTGTCAGAATATTTGTGGTGGTGTTGGCAACACATATGCCAAATTTCAATTCGGGTTAGATTGGTTAAGGAAATACATAGCAAAATGTGACAAATTCAACATTTTAGCATTAAAAATTTTTGCTAAGCACTGTTGTTAGTATCTCCTTAACCAATTAGTAACCCGAATTGAAATTTGGCACATGTGTTGCCAACACCCCAACAACTATTCTGACAAAAAAAAATTAAAATTAAAACAAAATGTATTCTAAAGATTTTTAATTTTTTATATTAACATACATATTAAAAATTGTTTTTAAAACTAGTCAATAAGTTATGTGAAAGCTGGTTTAATTAGCTTTCAAACGATGCAAATTTCAGAGCTCCAATTAGAGTAAAAGTGAGATCAGTTTGAATACAGCATAGTAGCCTTAAATTTTTGTTTAAATGTAATTTTGTAACCTTAGAAAATAAAAACTTAAAATTTTGGGAGGATGTTATTTCTTGAGGTGGCCATGGTGTATACCAAGTTTCATCAAAATCAACAAATATAAGGTAAATTCGTTGTCTGATTTGGCATGGAATGACTCAAGATTAACCCCTGGTGTTGAAGTAAATTTTGAAAACAACTGAAACCACACATGGATCAAGATTTAGCTTCACTCCTACATGAATGACACGTACAGTATTACACTTGAGCAAGGCTAAGTACCCAGTATAGCCTATTTTCAACAGGAAAAGTGGTGAGCAGTCTTCATTGAGCAGTCACCACTTTTATTATAGTAATATTATATAAATGTTCATTATGACCCTGAAATGTTAACACAAGTTTTAAACTTCTCAATTTATCACCAGAAACTCGATTTTTTTATACGACGTTTATCACTGTTCAAACACCCCTTAAGAGATTAATTGCATGTGGCAGTACAAATAATTTAAAACTTCAAACTGGCATAAAATTTATGTTTACAACAACTCTCAACAATACACTAAGGTTTACAGCATTTTGCTGTAGTTTCCCCATTATAGTCTCCATCAGCATTTTTACCAGTTATTTTCTACAGTTAAAAGAGTTCAGTAATTTGCATAAACAGATGTACCTACCACATGATTAATAATTTCATGGGCATCATAAAACTTTATATGAACATAAACATGTTAAAAGCTCTTTACTAATCTGTTCCGGTCAATTCATTCACTTTTTCAAAACCTCCAAAATTTAGCTATTAGCATAGCACAAATAACTTTGTGCTTAAACTAGAAGAGTTTATCTTTATGTATCTTCAAAATACACTCTTATAGAGATAGCAAGATAGATTCAACAAGACTCCTGACTTTTGGTACACCCCTAATCTATGAAAGACGAATTATTAGAATATAATATTGGGCTGCTAGTTTACTTGACAAGGTGCATTCAGCAGCACTGGCAGGTACACATTGATAGCCATGTGGCTTTGAGCAATTTGTTATTCAAATTAGTGGAAGTCGATGGGGATGAGGGACTCTTCCATTAAGGTGTGAGCTCACTGTAAAACTATATTTAAAGTCAAGCTAAAAGATCGTTTGAATCAGATTTTAGACCTATTCACACCTCGTATTCTGCCACTAGCTGAACGTAGTCCACTTAAAGCGCGTTAAAACACAAAGTTTAAAGCATGTTCCGTCCCTGATTGGTGTTCACCACGTAACCGATTCAACGCTGTTTTAGTATGCAGCTAAAAGTACCAATTTAAGAATCACATTTATTACAGTACCTCCCAGACCACCTAAAACACCCAAAATATTTAAAACAAAATTTATGTATTTCACAACCCGCTAGTCAAGCGAGAGAATAACTTACAGTAGGCCCGCACCTAATAAAAAAGTACATTAGTCAATTCAATGCATTAGGCACTGTCCAGTCAAACTATGACGACTCAATCAAATGCCAGCTATTAACTTAGTGTGCCCACTATAACGGTAGCTTTTACCAATTCACCACTGAAACCATCTGTCATAAAAACTGTTTGAAAACAAGTATAAATAATAACACCAGTAGTAACCTTTAGTTTGTCTACCATTGCCATCGGCTAACAATAGCCACGGGATGACTTTGCCACTGTCCAACTCGTATACAACACCAGTTCTATCATCGACACTGAGTAAACGTCCGTCGAAGACGATCAGTTCCGACAATTCCATGCCTCGACCACGGAATGCCAGCGACGACTGTACCCGCGTCAAATTTTGATCCCACTTCACCAGCACAGTCTTCTTGTAAGGGTCCAACTTGAGCCATCCGAAGTTGACGTAACTGACCCACGCCAGTTTCTCTCGACTCTGAGTGTCCCGGTCGGCGACAGCGGCTATACGATATTCCACTTTGCCATCGTTGCTTTTCCTAGGGAGACTTAAAGGGTAAATAGGATTGTACTGTTTACGTTCTCGCGCAGGGGGGTGAACTCTTGCGTCGTTAGTCAATGGAGCTAACCCGTTACGAGGCAGAAGTAGGTAAAGCAGCAATAAAGCTGCCAATCCACCCATTGACACCGAATAGACAAAACTGCTCTGCATCCTCAAAGACCGACTCCCCACACGGTATGGAGTGGGCGCCCTCACGGCTTGTCGCCAATTGTTCATGGCGATGTGGAGGACGCCCTTTCAACTCTTTCTTGGTTCTTAGAAGAAAGTAGGCAAGTTATTGTTGTCTAGGCAAAGAACGGGATCATGTTGGTTCGATGCAAACACAGCTGCCAGCTGTCCAATGTTCCAGTTGCACATCATCAGCAATACTTCGCCGCTCCATGTTAGTTGGTTAAGGACATGAGATGAGTGACGAGGAGTGGGCGGATGCATGCGCGATAGTATCGATTTGAACCTTGACGCTATTACCGCGATAATTTTAACATTAAAAATCATAATTTGCCATCTATTTTTTGTTGTATTTGCTTTATAAAAAACCATTTACATTCTTAAATTTTGCTTAATTTTTTTATCTTTTTTATTTTATAAAGCTATAAATATCGCTTTTGAAATTTGAAATAAATAAAATTAGCATGTATTTTGTCTAATAACAAGGAAAAAAGAGAAAATAATAATAACAATAAACTCGATAATTAATTCGATAAGTAGCAAGGTAAAAAATTAGGCATAAAAGTGTCAAGTGATCACGTGATTTGTGGTCCAAACGAAATAATGACGTCACTCGGTGTACTAAATTTTTAATGATTGTTGGTAAAACAAAATTAATTTATAATTTTAACAATTTGTGTTAATTATGGATAAAACGGTGATAAAATTAATCCAATTTAAAGTACTGCAATTGGATTTTTATAGCGTTCGAGTTTTACCTAAGTTGTTATTGGTTAATAGATCACGCCAACAAATAAAATACACCAATAGGCATGGCGTTTTCAACACCTAAGGTAGATTGCGAATCTTCAATCTTGTCCTCGTCTTTCATATTGAAGTAGAAGCCACGTGTGTTTTGGGTGATATATTCTTAGATTTCGATAATAACTAAACAACTAAACCCTGTGAATATAAAAAGGCCGATCACGATGGACATCACTTTGTCGGACAGAAAAATGGTAATTAAGTTATAACTAGTTTTATCGATGTTTCATTGAATCAAATTCCAACTTGGCTCATTGCTAAATGATATTTCAGTTGCATTCGTCTTTGAAGACGTTATTCGCCTTGATAGACGAGAGAAATAAAAAGGAACCTTTGATGGACGACTCCCGTGTCACTGCCGTAGTAAGCTTAAAAAAGATGCCAGATCTTCCACCTGGCAAATGGAAAAATGTAACCATGTAAGTTAAGGTTTTTTCGTCATTTTTCATGATTGTGTCTCGTTCACGTGGACAAGTCACGACATAACTAGCAAAGAGCACTGCAAGTCAAGTCTCGAACACTGTTTATAACCAATCTTGTAGCTTAATTCTTGAGAAATAAGGAATGTCACATTTTGAGTCAGTTGAATGAAAGATATGTCATCTCACTTAATAAGTCATCAAACAGTTCGCACGAGTGAAAAACCTTACAAATGTCCCGCTTGCAAAAAGTGCTTCAGTTGGGCATACCGTTGGAAAAAAATTATCAAAGACTTCACACAGGTGAAAAACCTTACACATGTTCCGCTTGCAAAAAGTCCATAGTGAACGAGTAAAGAAACTGATTTTATAGCTATACAGATATCAATAAAAGCATTTGTAGCCGCAAACAATTGGTCATTGATGAATGTTACGATTATTTTTTCTCAGAAAAATGCCGCACTATCCAACTGGAAAAAGGCCATCCGTTTGCTTATTTGTGAAAGACCTTCAAAAGGGAAAAGCATCCGACGATGAAAAAACGATCGTGCACTACAAGGATTTGCTTAAAGAAAGAGGAATCGATTTTGTAGATGAGGTTGGTGCTCGTGTAATGTTTATAATTAAAATGTCACCTTTTGGTTCAAAATTACTATTTTTTTTTACATGGTTGCCATTTTTGCATTTTAGATCATTCCCCTTCACATGCTGCGTACCGAGTTCAAGCCATTCGAGTTGAAACGTCATTTGGCTGGTCGCCACGATAAATTTTTTGCTGAGGAACGAATTTATCCCTACTTGCCCAAACTTCTAGGAAAAAATTTCATTGCTAAGAAAGGGTATGTACTTTGTTGTTGTTGAATCACTTGTATCGGATACTAGCCAAAAAGACCCTGTGCTTCACACTGCAGGTCATCAACATTCATTAGCATAATCATGAGTTCACAATTTTTCTTTTTGATTTCAGGGTTCCAGTAAAATTAAAATTGCAGAGCAAATCATTTAATAAAGACAAGTTTGAACGTTACGTTTCAAGCCATTCATTTTTACTGAAGTCGATGTCAACATCTTTGTAAGTTTTGGAATTTTTTTCCCCTGCAATTATACTGTGTATCTAAAATAGAGACTAATTTTTACAATTTCCATTTCAGCCACATCTCAATTGGAAACCGTGGAATGCCGAAATCTTACATCGTCAATAACCTTATGGCCTTGAGTCAAGCCTTGCAGAAGCGTTTACCAAGCGGATGGGACAATGTACGAAGCGTTATGATCAAGGGCGATAAAACAATGTCGATTCCTTGTTACGCATCGCCAAATGTTAGTAACTGTTCACAAAGTGAAATAATTAAAGATGTTGAAATTGCTGGTAATGATGACGAAGACGATGATGACGACGACGATGACGACCAAGAGGAGGAAATGAGTGAATAAAATGATTGCAGATATTAAAATTTAGTGATTTGATTTTTTTGTTGCTATTAATATTAGACAATATTAATGGTGTCCCACTGGGTCCACTGGTGTCCCCCCCCCCCACCAGTGACATTATTTTATATTGGGTGTCTAAAAAATATTTATCTACTAAATAGTTCAAAATCTAGCATTCGATTCCAGCAAATACCAGCAATATTGAAAACACGGTGATTGATACAAGAATGAACCTCCAACATTTTCGTTCAGTTGAATGGAAAATGTTGGAGTTTTATGATGAACGCCCAATATTTTAAATGATAAAATATAAGCATTGGGATTTGTATTATAATACGTAACATTTGATTTTGAAATTCAATAGTTATTTAAGCGCTCGAAGATTTATTTTTTATTTTTTTTGCACTGTTAGTAACAAGTAGATTGCGAAGTTATATTCCATCAGTTTGTTCATACACCTATACCTCGCTATACGGCCTAGGTACGTTACAGAAAAGTTGGCCGCAAAGCGAAAAGCAGTATAACGAATGAATTATTTGATTATTGACCATTTTTTTGGCCGTATAACGAAACATTGTGGGCCGTTATAGCGAAAAGCCGTATAGCGAGGTATAGGTGTATTTTGTTATTTCAATGTAAAAGTAAATTAGTTTGGCTTCTGACAAACAACAACAGTTTTGTAGATTATAATAGTGCCTAGAATAGATTGTAGATATATCTTTATAATAGTCTTAAGTCAGTGTTTCCCAAATGGGATTTTGTGGAACCCTTACCTAAATTTATGCTTTCAATTTAAAGGTCTTGAATTAAGAAATATTTTGCCTGTTAAAAGCATTTACTAATTGATGTGGTACACTAAGAAAGTTGAAGGGGTACCGTTATGTTGTGCATAATATAAACGAATTTTGTGACAAAAATGTAATTGGAAAATGCTGGTCTAAGTCACTGAATTTGTGTAGTACTGCATAACGAAACTAATTATAATTGACATAACATAAAAACAAATTGACAATTTTAATGCGAAACTATTTGTTAGTCAAATTTGCGTAGACTTGAGACTTTTAAGAGAAACAAGTTTGTTTAATCCATGGGTCGACATTGACCCAGATTCTATTCGAGTTCAAACTACAGACCAATGGAATAACTGCAATTGATTCTGTACATTTTTGCAAGGTTTAAAAATGCATACATTAATTCATATGTATCATAATTCAATGCGTATGTATTGATTTGTATTGACAGGTATCGTTTTTAAAAATACTTGAGCAAACTGAAATATTTTATCAAACACTTATTCAGCACTATTTAATGCTACTAGTGAGAAACCGAAAAGTTTTATTGAAACAAGTTTTGCCAACCAGATTGGCTACACCATGACCCGTACATAACATGAATGGAAGGGGGTTTTAAACTTCTTTTTTTATACACACACATACATTTGCATAGACTTGAAAATAAATTTTCCGCATCAATAGATACATTTGTCGCGTTTGCAATTAACAGCAAACTATTCCATTTCTTCAAAAAATCTGATATGTTAATGCAGAAAATGTAATTAATGCAAACAGGGTGATGGTTATATATGGTTACGGACCCTTCTCAAAAAGTCCCTTCCCAAAATCCTCTTCTTTTCTCTTCCCCCTTGGTACCCCCTCCCCTTCATCACCTCCTTGTCCCTTCTGTGACCCATTTGATGGTTCTTTCCTCCTTTTTGATCATCACCCCCCACCAAAAGAACTCTGCACAGTAGCACACAGTTCTTGTTGCACCAATTGGACTGCAAACATCACGAACTTCATATCCTCTCCTTCCTCTTATCTTTTTGGATAAAGACAGAAACACCACTGATCGGGAAAAGAACACTTGCTCTGTTGTCAACCATCAACCCATGATGGATCTTGGAGACACTTTCTTAAGTTGGAAACAGGTTATACCAAATTTTTGTTTGACTAATCAATTCTATTTTAGTGCATGTAGTAAATACTATTTAATATGACCCACTACATTATCTTTGCAGTATTTGACAATTAGCAAGATGTCACAAAATAATAGTTTATAACTAGTTTTACACTCAGGACCCCACTTTGCATCAATGCAGTTTGCATTGTTTTCCCAAGTTGTGTTGTTGAACAATTAGAACATTTTCATGTTGTAAAATTTCACAGTCGTTTGCACAAACTAAAATAGAAAAGATGAAAATATTCAACTTGTCAAATGCATTTTATGCGTAGAGCAAAGGAAAACAAAACAAAACAACAAACAAGTGCTTTTCAAAGCATGCAACCAAAAACACCTGAAGGCATTTGTTTACAAAAAGAACACTCCAAACACATGCGTTTTCCCTCATGTTCAGTTTACACTGTACTTACTGAATATAATACAGTATTTTTGTATGTACAATTTATATTGTGTATTCTTTGTTCATTTTGTATCATTGACCCTGATACATCAAATTTGTCTTTTTATTTCCATTTTGTCTTTTTTTTTTAACTTCTTAATTCATCAGGTCAAATGGTAGTACAATTTTATTTATTTATTATTTTTTTATAAAACTTTATTTTGTTGAAAACAATAGCGCCGGTTACTTATCTTCCACATTTCAATAATTTCTTCAAATTAATTTTTGTATCATTTCAGTTTTAAAAAAAAATAAAATGCATCACCTATGCAAAGTGGGGTCTGAGTGTAGAGAAGTCCCCTAAAGTTTTATGTCTTGGTAGAACACCACAATAGAGTAGATAACATTGTGCAAGTTAATAAAATGTTAAAATTTAACACTGTACAGTAAATATTCATATACTATACAATTTTAATTTTCACATACCGAGAAATAAAATTTTAAAATTGTGTTCATATAAAATAAATCGAAGCTTAGACACTGTGAGACGTTGTCAACTGAATTCCAGTTTTTTAATTTTGAAACTAACATTACAGAATTACAAATTAATCAACCCTGTATTTTACAATGTCTATTGGTCTTATGTAATTTCATTGTTGATAATTCAAAGATAGCATACTATAGAATTATTGCACAAAACTTGCCCAATTTATTAAATTCAGAAACAAAAAATAAGATTGTGTTTTAAAGTTGGATCTTAAGTCAAATGTAGATAACAAAAAACAAAACAAATAGTGTACTATGAAATGCTTATTTAGTTCATTCAAACCAAAAATATATGTTATTAAATGTGTAGTGTAGGTTTCATTAGTGTTTAGATGTTTTCTACACAAGCGCAAATACTACTAAGTACACGCATACCCTGCTAATACAGCATTTTGGGGATCCGATCACTACCATAAAGCGAAGCAAAGCATTTTTGTCTATATTTTTCAGTGCCTATAAAGACTAAAAAACATGTTTGCACTAACATTTATGAGGTGCACAATAATGTAGGTTTATAAAAACACTGAAAAAGTAAAGAATTGCATTGATAAAAAAAGATAACGCAGAGCAAGCACCCAAAAAACAATAAAACTAGTAGTTCTGTGAACAGCAGACCTCACTCCGATAAAAAAATTAATGTGATTGCAACCAAAATTTAAGGAGTTTTGTAAGAAGTCCTTCTGAATAACTTGTGCAAGTTTGAAGTAAATCCATTGAATCGTTCGTGAGTTATCGCGAGACAGACAGACACACACAGATAAATGCCATTTCGTTCCACTTCGTTCGGTCAACAAATAAAATATCAAAGAACAAAACCCATTAATGAGTGATGTAAAGCGGGGTATTGCTGTACATATTTTATGCTTAGATTTTGTGTCAGTTGGCACTAAGTCTTTTCTTTAAAAGATCCAAGCATCCATGGGGGCACTCGTTTCCTTCATCGATACTTGGAAAGAACACAAAAGTGCCGACGAAGAAGAAACACAACCGATATACGCAGTCATCATCATGAAAGAAATGGACGACGTGCACATTCTAACATCAAGGTCAAAGCTTGAAATGTAAGTCAACCAACAAGAAGAAACCTAACCTAATAACAGCATTTACTTAATACTCACTCATTGTTTGCAGAAAGTTGAAACACTGTCCGTATGGAGAAAACGCAACCAAGTGCCTATTTGTTCGAGACCTGCATGACCCGAGCACTGGAAGTAAATTTGCCAACTGCAAAGCAACCATCGCATATTATAAGAACATCCTAAAGGAAAAAGGAATCGACGATGTAGAGGTAGATTACTGCACACCGTTCTCCTGATTTTTTGTTGTTCTTAATTCACTGTTAAATCAACAAAAAAATTTCAACAGGTCATTACAGCTGTTACCTTATGCGAGAAATATGCACCGTCCAAGGAGTTGAGAGCTCAGCTGGCCGAACAATACGATGTGTTCTTTGTCGATGAAAAAATCAGTAGCTTCATCTCTAGGCCTTTAGGAAACACCTTTAAGTCTAGGAAAGGGTTAGTCACTAATCATGAACATTCGAGTGATGTTAAATTAAGCAGTATTGTTTCTGTAAAATGAACTATAAAGGGGGTTATCACATCATCACTTGGCCAATCAGAAGGCAGTGCAGTCACTGATCACATGACTACACTGCCTTTTCATTGGCTGAGTGATGAAAATTTGACTAGAAAACAGTCAAAAACAAAGAATATGGAAAAATGATTTTCAAAAAACATAATTTTGGACTTTTTTCCTTGTATTTTTTAATATCTTTTTTGGTCTTTTCCTTTTTCCTGTTTTAACTTTGTTTCCTACAATCGAAAATTTGGTTGGGAAATTTGTTACAAACTTCATAACGTCACAATCCCCCTTTAGACTCCATATTTTTTTTTTTTTATCATTGCCATTTTTTGTTTTGGAAAAAACAAACAGTGGTTTTACACCATTCAGTACACAATTAAAGAGCTTATTTCCAAAATGTCTTATCTCCACTTTTGATCATTTTTTAGTTGAGCTCTGAAAACTATGCCGATTCCAAATATTTTATTTTAAGATTAAAAAGTTACTGTTTCCTACTGAAAAACACGCTCAAAGATCATGTTTATACGCAAAGTCTATGGTCAAATGAATAGAAAAAAACAACCCCTGTTTCCTGAAAAATTGTATTTCATGGACTTGACGTTTTGAAAATAAGCTCTTCAAAGAATAAAAATGTCATATTCAATGTTCTATATGTGTTTCAGACTACCCATAAAACTAGATCTTCAATCTGAGAGGCTCAATAAAATCAACCTGAACTATCTAACACGCTACTTTTACCTGCACTTCTCCAAATCGACCACATACTAGTAAGTTATTTACATATGAATAATTATAGTTATAAATAGTTAATATTGAGTTCATAACAGTGTTTGAGCTTATGAATAAAAAACATGTCTAAAACTTATATATTCTTTATCCCATAGTAAAGTACCAATTGGAAACAGCAACACACCAATCGAACAACTCAATGGCAACATGAAACACGTTGGCGCAGCATTCTTACAGCGTGGCCCTGGCGGATACAAAAATGTGAAAAGCGTCATGGTTAAAGGGCTTAGAACGCCGATCGTACCTTGTTACGTGGCCTACGATTACATTTGCCGCAACCTGAATCCAACCAATGTGCCTCAAACATCCGACGTTATCATCACAGATGATGAAAATATTGATAAATGAAAAACTTGATAGTTGCCATGATTATTTAAAAGTTTTTGTTTCATAATAATCATGGACTAAGCATATATTCATATAATAATATATATATATATATTTTTGTACTTTAGAATTCTTTATCAGGGGTCAGCAAACTTTGTCCCAGGGGCAAAGGTGTCTTGTCGTTTCATCCATTTCCTGTTAAAGAAATTTTACATCCAAAGGATCCCCCCTAAAATTGTTTTAATCAGCGAATTCATTATTTTCTAGAATATTCCGTTGTGTTAATGAAGGCTTCCTGACACAGGCAGCAATTTTCGATAATGACAAGTCAAGCAATTTGTGCATCGCTGTGATGTCAAGCTTCTAACACAACCAATTTCCATTTGTTGATCAAGAAGTCGACGTCGGTGGTTTACAATTACAAAATGCTCAACTAGCCTAAATTGCATGTGATAGGGGACTTCAATAATTTTAAATGGGGATGTCTTCATCTTAGTAAGCTTGATGAAGAAACAAGATGAATGGAAACTTACGACATTATAAACTGTCTTTATGAACGACAACCCCCTCAATTTGTTATGAAAAGTACCCCTCTCATGCACTAGTTGCCAACCCCTGTTCTATAAGATCAGCGACAATTGTTTTATCCTCCATTTTAAGGAGTTGATAAATTTTTTTTTTTTTTTATAATGACCAAATTTTGCACAATCAATGCTACCTCACATTTTTTTCAGTAAGTTTTTATATACAGGGTGGGCCAAAAAAAAAACAACTCACTAATTTTCAAAGAGCTATTTCACAAAGAGAAATCCAATTTTTTAAAATCAGTGACAGTTTTTTTGGTCCACCCTGTATATCAAACTATATCTATATTGTTCTTACTTTTTTTTCAATAAGGATTTATATATCTATTTGTAAGCTAATATTTTGTATGGTATTTATAAGCTAGAAAAAACAACTTCCAGCAATACAATTTTTATAAAAAACATTTAGTTGCTTTTGAATCACGTTTCATAATTACAGTAAGGTTCGGTCTTTTTTTTTTCCACACAACATGCGTGTTTTAAAGAGTGCGAACATGAAATGGTTGTTTGTTTTGATGGTGAACTATGATGGTCAGAACTGTAAACTACATAATGTGAATCACAGTAGTGCACAGACATGTGCCAAAGGATGGAGCACAAATACTGACCACTGCTCGCACATAAAACTCTATCGCTCACAAGTGGCAAATTTTCAGCGTCTGTTGACGAGGAGAAGGGAAGAACAAGAGTGAAAAATATTACCTTTCTTTTCCATTAATAAAATGAGCATGAAGATTTTCTAACTTATACTTTAAATAAGAAATTAATCTCGTAAAAAACAAAAACAAAAAACGGAGCAATTCAGATTAGTTATGACCGTCTCGATCCAACCCAAGAAGCATCTGAACGATTACAGTACCCTTTCCGACGCTGCGAGGTTAGTTCGAGATAAAAAGTTCAGGGGGACAGATCGAACAAAATTTAAATCACCCCAAAAAAAAATATTGCGTTTCCTTTGAATTCATTCGATGAACAAGTAGTCTGCTCTCTTGATAATTGACATTTTTTTAGAAAGCCAATCGCCGTGCTAACAATCTGCTGCATAAAAATTGTACTTACAAGTGAATTAAGTTATATTACAAGTTGCTTTTTTTGTTTTTTGTAACACAATGAGCAATTCATTGAATTGCAAAATTACCAATGCCAGTGACACGCCAACTTTCCGTTCGAGTCCTTTGTATTAAAAATTAAAGTGGTTTAAATTAAACACCGAGCTTGTTCAGCTCTTAATTGGTAAAAGGAGTTGACCAGCTCCCAATTTGACTTTGGCTTTTCATTCGATGAAAGCTTAGCCAATTGAAAAATGCTTCTTCTTCCTGTTGAGTCAACCTAGTTTCACTCCCAATGATGTACGTTTGTTTTTGTTAGGTGACAAACATTGTAACAGCAAAAGTAGTTTACAACTCGTACGGATTGTGCTCTTTTATGGTCAAAACACGCACGCAAGGGCTAGCAAGGGTGGTGTTAATGAGAATTTCAACATCGAGAACCTTGGGAATATGACACAACCCCGTGGCTCACACTTGACAAATGCAATTGGCTGTTAATTATTAAGGCAAATTATCTGGTTAATGACCTTTTGGCAACTGAAAAACTAACGTGACGGATGACAGATACATGGAGGCGATTTCATTTTTTTTTTCTCCTTTCACATTTTCTCTAAATAGAATTGGTACACATCTTGGACGACAGTGGATGTGTGCAAACACCCTCATAGATCGATACGAAAATATGGAGACGTGAAGATGAGAGCCTTCGCGTTATTATTATTGTTATTATTTTTGTTTTGTTTCATTTTGGTCAGTATCAGTAGAGTATGGTACAATTTCGAAAACCAGGTAAAGGAGGAAACCCCAGTGCACTGGACTGCGCAATGGTCCCATTGGGTGGTCTTGTCGACAGAACCAGCTCCAGTTCCTGTAACTCCTGTAAACGGCGCACATCTTTATCTTTGCGCACAATAGTGTCTGGAAGTTTCCGTATTTTAAGGACGTGTTTCAGATCGACGGCCAGCTCCTCGCAACAGATTCTCAACAGTCTCGAGTAACTCAGGTCGTTGCGGGGAAGCTCGACCTCGATGAAGTCTGGGTCGTTCGAATGGGCCACCCGAACTTTGAGGACCAGCTCAACTACAGGAAATTCCAAACAAAGCAAACGTTCAAACAATTTTGTTACCTTTCCTTTCGAATTTAATTCGTTTCACGTACCATCTTCATTGGTAGAGTGAAGTGACTGTTTACGCTGTGGTCGAGGTGAATCGATGCTACCATTGAGGCTGGGCCTCGAAGTTGAAGCTCCAGCATCACCAACTTCCACCTTATAATTTAAAGGCGAGTACGCCATGTAGGCAGGTGTAATGGGCAGTGGATTTTCCCTCCTTTTTGGAGTACGAGTTACTGGAAAGAAAAATGCATAACTTATTAATCAGACAACTACTAACATAATGCTGTATCTCATGACTGGATGACGACAACAAGGACAAAATAACTTATTGTTGTTGCCCAAAATAATAATAATAATAATAATAATACTAAAATAAAAAACCGAAAAAATTAAAATCACAGGCCGACATATTGTGTTAAACAACCAATGTGGTCACTTTACTCAAGCTTAAATACTAGGCATTGTAATTGTGAACGTGCACTTCAATGATGCATAATAGGAAAATGTGTTAATAAAAAAGCAAAATAAACATTACTGTACAGTACTCTAAATTAACATTTACAAATTAACATTTACAAATTAACATTTACAAATTAACACATAGTTCTGAATAATCTTAAGGCTATCTTTTTGTATAATATAAATAATATACTGTGTATGTTCACCTAAAAGTCACAATTCTTTAGACCATTTTTTAAAATTTAATCAGCAGAAGCCCCATTGGAGGTATAAACCAAACAAAATCACAAACAAAGGGTTGTTTACACAAGATGTTGGAAAAAGTACAAAACCTCAACCGTAGAACTGTCATCGTGCGATATTACATTACTATCTACATAATAAATGCTATGTGTTTTGGTATTTTGCTACGAAGCAAAATAACACACTCTAAGTCAGCAAGAACGTATAGGACGACCTTCGCATGCGACATATGAAAACATACTAATATTTTAGCCGGATAGACTTATACATATTGAATATTACATTAGTCTATCTATATGGTACTTGGGGTTAGATTTATAAACTGCAATGCATTTTCAGGCGATGAAACATCTGGCTACAAAAGAAACACTGTCCCTACAAGTATCTTCAACATTATGAAATACTATCAACTTGAAACGCATGCACTCTATTTAGCAACTACGTACGTACGTACCCTTTAACATCACAATTAAATTTATAAAAAAAAAACTAACCTAATTAAGAAAAAAATAAGGGGATGGATCCTTTTTTATAGCAGGACATGACTAAGTCTCCTGCAAGCATTGGACAAGCACGAGTGATCCAATGATGAATGGGTTATTATTACAATAAGCAAAGAATTTATTACCATCGCTTCGCTTTGCCTTGTATGGGGGGTGCTGGAATGTGAAGACCCTAAACAAACTCCACCTCTGAGCAACTTCAGAATTTCCTCATCAGTGGCAAGCACAGCATTTCCTCAAAATGAATGATTTTAAGGGGTTTTCATAAATGAATGTCAAGAACACAAAGCTAAATGATGATGATTAGACACACCTTTATGGTGTACTAACTTGATTAAATTTAAAAGGAATGATACATTTTTTTTTTTTTTTTTTGGAAGAACACATTTAACGAAAGAACTGCCGATACATAAAACGACAAAAGCATACTTGTCCAATTCCCTGATAAACATAATTTATCACCAGTAAAAAAAAATTCGGTACTTGTCTTAACCTACAGCCACTGACTGCAATGGTGGTGGTGTTTTTTTAACTAACCTAACTAAACTGGAAAAATATCAGACAATTAAAACAGCAACCAATTTTATCATTAATCATAAAATCAATACATTTTTTTCTTGTTTTAACTAACTTAATCTAGACATATGGCAGCCTCACGACAGTAGCTGTTGGTTAATGAATGAGTACCAAAAATTCTTAAAGGATATTTATTTTTACTTTACTAACTAGATCTTTTTTACACCTCCATGACATTTGAGAAGAACAGTGAACGATTTATTTATAACGTGCATGAACATGCCGTAAACAGCAATACACAGTGGAATCCGGTTATTATGATCACTTTTAGGACTGTATTTTTTTGGTTTTAATAACCAGCTGATAACATTGAGCGATGGATAAAAAGACATTACATTTTTGGAACTGACTGATTTTGATAACAATACCCGACTGATACCTTTATTCGTGATTTAATAACCGGATTCCACCGTAGTACTCTTTCAATGATTTATTCAAAAGGCACAATTGAAAGACAAAACAACTGTATATGTATACAGTTCACCTGTTTTTCTTGCATTTTTCCTTTTTAGCTACTTTTCTTTACTACTGTACCTGATGAAGCCTCTATGAGGGGGTGAAATGTCATCGAGTTGAGAAAAAGAAATCTACCTGGTCGATGTATAAGGTGAACAATTTTTCCACATTTTCTACTGGCGCTAAATTATAACTTGCCCAGTAAGAAACGTGAATCATTTCTTCATCACCGGTTCTCTTACCACCTGACTAGGTTTGGAAATAGACGGAGCAGTGACCCGTCGTTATACACTCTTGAATTCTATGGAAACACAATCGGGTGGGTGCTTGTTGTCGAAACGAATGACCGACCCACGGTACGAAGTCACCGCACATTATATTGATCACGATGCAATTCGTAGGCTACTAGCATTGATTTTGCCTTTACAATCTACCGTACTGAACACAATGACAACAACAAAAAAATCAATTAAACACAATTCAATGAACCTCCGGTTTCAAACTGCACCACTGCGAAGACAACCGTCGAGCACTGAACGAACAACCACGCAAACAGTCCCAATGACGAGGGTGGTGGATCAATTATTAACACCATGATATAAGCAACGTCATCAGCGCCTAACTTTGTGGGGTTTGCGAATGGGAAGACAGACGACGACCCCTCACCTCCGAGCAACCGCAAAATTTCCTCGTCGTCGGCGAGTGCGGCGGGTGTTTCTCCCTTTCTCGACAGCAACGAAGGATTCGCTCCTCGATGTAATAGAAACGCGGCGATGGCCGCGTGGCCTCTTTTAGCTGCCCAGTGCAACGCCGTCCTACAATAACAACGAGAAAACGACAATGAGGAGGAGGAGGTATACTAGCGGTAGTAGGACGAACAGGTCGATGAGGGGGTGATGTTAGCGATAATGCTGACGGTGATGATGATGTGGGCGCGGGTAGCAAGTAGTGGGAGAACGACGACGACGACATCGTCGTCCCCACGGTGTCCGAATGGACGCTACTGCACTTACCAGCCGTTGATTTCGTGCTGGGCGTTGATGTCGACGCCGTGCGCCACGAGTGTTCGCACGGCGTCCTCGTCGCCGAAGCAGGTGGCCTCACGGAGCTTCTCTTCCCGGGCGAGGCAGCTGTCCGCCTCCATGTCGGGTGCCGATGGCACGCGGCGAACACTCGTCGACTCCTCTGCTTCGGCCAGCTCATTTTGCTCGCCAGGGGAACGCCGAGCGCTACAGGAAAGCCGAGCCTGCTTCCACCCTACCTTCGCTTTAATGCCCTACGCAAGGGGCAGCAATGGACTGCAGCACGCAGTGACAGCATGCTGCAGCAGCAGCACCAGTGTGTAGTAGTGAAGTACACCTTACCGTGGCGTAAAGTGCTACCCCCGTCTACGGAAGACACTGACTTGCCAGCGACATGTCGTAAAAAAACGACACATGAACGTAGTAGGGTTGCCACGTTTTGAAGTCCCAAACAAAAGTCACATTTTGTCTAGTGTAGATTTAGTTTTCATGTCATTTTTTGTATAGTGTAAAGTTTGATTTCTATATTATTCTTTTTAGTACTTATTTATTTATTTATTTATATTGTTAAAATGAAAGGTCAGCCTTGTCACTGAGAGATGATATACGTACATTGAAAGTGAAACTTACTTTTTCTCAAATTAAAAATGTTTCTGGAATTTTCGTATTTTTTTGTGGAGAAATCCGTTTTTTAAAGACATTTTATGTCTATAACACCCTTTAAAACTGTATGTTGAATCTCTTGTGCTAAAAGAAATGAAATTTCACATTTATAGTTTTTGTTTTTAAAAAAGCGATTTTTATTATTGCAATTATGTTATATATACTATAGTAGACTCTCGCTAATCCGGCAATTCCTTGCAAAGGGATGCCAAATTAGCGAGAATGCTGGACAACTGACAGGCGTGCATAAAAACTTTTAATTCTTTATTAAACTGAACATTGCATGTCAATTTCACAATTTTTGATTAAATCATGTAGACCTTGGTGCAAAACGTACATTTACATGGTCTATTCTGCAAAACAAATTACTTATGTAGTTTAAAATAAACGATAGATAAAGAAAAACACAATCAGTACATACTATCTATGGTATTACACTGTCTCGTTTACTGATATTAGTGCTGTAATCCCGCCTTTTTTTACATCACGACATAAGGCCAGATTAGCGAGAGTCTACTGTATATGTTACTGTTAAAATTTAAATATACTGAATGAAGAAGTGTTTACTAAAAAAAATATTTTAGTCTGTGCTTTTGAGTTAATTTAAACTAGTAGCTAACAAACAAGATTCAGCACTGAAATCTTATATCAGCTAGAATGTCTTATTCCTTAAGTGTAAACATATATAAGGACTTTTAATAACCACTTTTTAGTCTATTGACATTTTGTCTGTTATTGTATGCTGTTTGCAGTACGCTTGGAAACAACGTTGGAAGCAGGACTGTAGCCAGGGGGAGAACCTTTTTATTCGCGAATCGGTTCAGTAGGAGTGGGTCAAAAACTGATTACAAGATTAGATATCCAAACATGAAACCAACTTAAATATTACCGTATAGTAAAAAACTACAATTTATCACTACTGGCTGTATTTGAGATTCTTGCAAATCGCCACAAGATTTTCTAGTTATTAATCGTTACTAAAATAAAAGATTCCGATTGAAAAATATCATTTCACTCACTTGCTGCCATCTAGTTAGATCAGTTAGTCTCATCCTGTCTTCTCAAAGTGATAGCAATCAGCAGTATCCACTGCATGCTGCGGTAGATTATCGGACTCTTGAAGCAAAATCCACCTCAATCGGTTTAATTTCCTATCACAGCAGCGACAACCCCAAAATTCATCAATAAAATCAAACCAACAAAAACAATTGTGAAATTTCTTAACTTTAATTGAATAACCATCATTGTAAATCAAAGTACATTATTCGAATTCCCGAGATAAAGTGAGCTTAGATCAATATGTGATCTCCATAACAAAATCGAAAGCAAACGTATTCAATTGTAAAGTACAAAAAATCATTTGGAATTATTTTAAATCTTGCATTATCAAGTTAACCCTTTATGTGGAATACAATGGAACTTGCAGTATACAGTCCAATTGAACAAACTTACATACACTTGACCCAGTGATCCTTTGAATCCTGAGGAGACTGGTTTAGGTAAAAACTATACTTCAACCCAGTTTCAATCCACCAAGAGCAGATTCCAGAGACTAAAGCAAAACAAAAAATAAAAATGGATGACCCAAGTATAATGAAATAATAATTCACCACCAGAAAAAAAATTCTCTAAACCTCATCAACTGAATAGACACTTTTCCACATCTCTACTTAATTAAGTGCGGAAAAAGTCTACCCACTCGGCGAGATAAAAAAACAAATATTTTACCAGTGATAAATCATCAAGGAAGGGAATTATGCTTTTGACACGAGAAAATAAAATTTGAACGTACCTTCAAGTTCCAGATGACAAGTTGTCCATCCACAGCGGCAGTACAAAACTTCATGGTGTCGGACTTATTTCCTGCATAAATGGAGACCTGAGTGATGGCATTCTGATGAATGGTGTCCAGAACAGTGTCCGTGCTCTCCACCGTCGCCTTCTTATCCAGACTTTGAAACTTTCGCATAGCACTGATTCACGCAAAAAATTACGAGTGTAAACAACCATGCACGAAAAAACAAACAAAAAACCTTCAGATTGGAAACATCCAACAGACCTCAGACCACCAGCTTCCTTTTTCTGAGAAAGATCCAATTTTGATATAAAATTCAAACGGCTATGATCATCATAACAAAACAGCATTGGACAACAACCGTGGCCCTAAGAAAATTTAAATAAAAAAATAACAACGTTGGTGTTGGAATGAGCACGCCCTATGAATGGTATGATGAAATACTTTATCATGCTTAAAAAATACGTCTTCTGTCCCAAAATATGGTTTACATTTCTCACAATAACTTGATTAGAATTCACAATTTGTGTAATTTGAATAAATTATAAAGATACAGTAGAATCCAGTTATAATAATCACGGATTGTTATCATTATCAGTCCCAAGACACTGTTTAATGTTTTACATAAATCATTTAATGTAATAGCTGATTATTGTTATAAAAAAAAGCACAAGTCCCAAAGTGATCACAATAACCAGATTCCGTATTATGTATTACAAAGTGCATTGTTTTATTTGCTCATACGCTTACTATGAGAATTATATTTTTTGATCATTTATTATACAGGGCGATCCAAAAATTAGATGCTTTTTGTGAAAGAGCTAATTAAAAAATGATTTTTATAAATAAAACTGGTAGATTTCGCATTTCAACTATCAATTAATTTGATTTATTCCCTCTACCATAATTTTCTGAAGCCATATGTTCATTATTGCAGTCACAACAGGTGTCATTTTAAATTCAACGCATTTTGGCATGACACTAAAATAACAAAATAAAAATCGCACGTTTCACTAACTGACTCGCGTATCAGATAGAGGACCACATTTAGATTACTATAAGCCAATATAAACATATTATTTTCCAAAACTGTACATAATTGAAAAGTTTTACATTAAAAGAAAACCAAATTTTGGGACAGAGGGAGTACTATTTACGTTAACTTGAGGAGGATTTATTTCAGTACACTCAGTACTGTTATTACAGTAGGATTCGTTAAGAACAAAACTGATATTAGAGACCATTGAAAAACAAGCACAAAAAGGTTTTGGTTAACCAGCTTAGCAACACATTCTTCTAGAATCTAGGTGAGTTCACGCATTTTGGATAATTGCTGAAACACTGGAACAATACTCAAAAAAAGTGTTGTTTTAAGGATGTTCAGCCCCATTTTATGTGAAGTTTGTTTCCTAGTACTGACTCCTACAACTTGCAACCAATTCTCAAAAGGAAAATCAATATTTTGTAAGAGTGGTTCTAAATTGAGAATTTTGTCGAGTTTCAACAAAATTGAAATGCTAAATTTTTTGTTGGGTTTCAGTTCACAAACAACCGACTTGCAATAACTCTCCATGTAAACTGATATTTAGTAAATGTCTCCCACTGTACTGACGAAAAAAAAAAGAAGGAATCTTACCGCAGCCAAGACGCTACCTTCTGTTACCCAAGTGCAAGTAAGAAATGGCAGAAACTGAGTTTTCAATGATGCCACACTAGAACAAACAATTTCAAATAAATTGTAATGGCCGACTGAAAAGACTTGGCACACAAAAGTCCAAGTTTGTCAAAGTCATTTTGTCTGAATTGTGTTTCCCATGATGAAGATAAGCTACCATACTGACTTTTGAAAGAATTCAAACGTTACTAATCTTGTCACAGAAAACATGGTTACGAAATCTATGTAACTACACAATCTGAACGATCCGTACAAACTTTAGAAATAAGTTCCAGGCACCTAGACCAGTAGAATATGTCGTATGAACATGGAGTTGCTAACATTTGCTTTTGGAGTTAAGATGGTTCAAAGTATGCCTGCAATCATCACATCTAATCACCTAGAGTTTACCATTGCAGACAAACTTCGAACCGTCGTAATTCCAGAAGCAAGCGTTCCCGACCTCATGTTCATAGGACAACATTTTTTGCTTGTTTAAGTCCCTAGAACTTATTCCCAAACTTTGTAGATCATTCAGATTCCACCCTGTATAATTCTATTTTGTGATTGTCAGTAAACTAATTTTTTTACAAAATATGAAATATTTTTCATTAACCAATTTGAAAATATAAGCAAATCAATAATTAAATAGTAATAATAAAATAAAAATAATAAACAATAAATAATAATTATAAAAATAAAAAATATTAAAAATACATAAAATAATAATAATAATAAAAGCAAAATAATTACTAATTTACAAAAATCACTAATTCACTAAAACAGTTACCAATATAAGCAATACGAAATCCAGATGGTCATTATTCATATGTTAATCATTTTACTCACGTCATTCCACGACTTGAATCTACAACAGACACGCTGCTATCATGACTGACCCACGCCAAACGATTGCCACTTGCAGAAAAGCTTACGCAGTGTACCCAGCCTCCTTAAGAAAATGTGAATAATAACTTTAATAATTAATAAAAACAAAGATGAATGTTTGGTCCTTTCAAATCTCACCTACGCCAGTAGTTATGTTCGAAAATTCCCCCATCAATTGCGAAAACGACATCTTATTTCCCCAGGGCGTAGCCTCGGGCTTCTCATCTACTTCTTTGATATAGGCAGAAAACACCCTGTTGATCAATAACCAATCAAAAATTGTATGTTAACATTAAGCAATTGTAAAAGTATATCATACACTTTGTTTATGTTTAGCATTAAGTAAGTAACCAACAACCAACCTTGTTTTGAAATCGGTGGATCCAGCTGCGAGTAAGCAGTTATTGGGATGCCAATCGATGCTGCAATCATCAACAAATAAAATGAAAGGTGTTAAAAAAAAAAACAAATACAATCTATAGCCAAATTCATAAAAATAAAATATAAAACCAACAGTTGGTAATTCACCTGGTTACAGTTGAACGAATAGGTTTCTTGATGTGTTTGCTCACCCACCAATCGTTCTCTTTTTCGAAGTAGCACACCGAGATCAAACGAGCACCACTGCCAACAGCAAATTTGTTTTCTACAAACGAAAAAAAAAACTACACATTAACCAAAAATTTCTCCTACAACAAGAGCAATGGGTCTAATAAATTTGAAGTACCTTTTGGAGACCATTTCACACAAGTTGCAGCACGATTGATACGCAACAAAACCAATGTTGGCTTCCAACGATTGTCAACTTGAGACCAAACGTAAGCATTTTTATCCTGCAATACATAGAACCTCAAACTACTGCAACACCCATTTGAATTATGTATTTTCAAAGTTTGTTTACCGCAGAACAAGTAACGATTCGATTACTAATCGGAGCCCAATCAATGCTTGTCACTCTCAAATCGTGCTGTGAAAGCACTTCAATACTATTCCAGCGCTCATGATTCCATTTGTAGATATGAACTTCATTACTGTTTGGAGCCAATGCCAAAACTGTAAATTGACATTAGAAAAATAAAATCATTATTTTACAAATAAATTATACAATAATCAATAGTACAAAATACTATTGATAGTACAAAATATTATTACATAATAATTTGTTTTATACAAATGAATAAAACTGTATTAATAAATTTATCCTTATTGTCTTTTATGAATAATTTAAAAAAAATTCTACAAGTCAAAAAAATCACATGTTGTCAACATTATCTTTGACAATGATTTTTGTCTTATAAAAACTATTCATTATGACTTTACGTCTATTGTGACTTTAGAGCACTCTTTAATTTAATAGAACATATTATCATCATCATCATCATGAAACGAATCAACTAACGTCATTGGCAGAATTCACATTATCAACTGTCAACAGTGTTAGTACATGTTAATGTGCTGAACTCAAGAACAGCATGTTTTCGAGCAATTTAACATGCAAAATTAGCTGTATATAAATAATAAACTTTTGTGTAATACATTTCTGTGGATAAACATCACCGAGACGCTAGGCATATAAAACATGCTTACGCGAACGATCCTTATTCCAGGTGTGGCATGTGATGGGTTCAATCCCAAAACTATGAATTTCCGTCATCGTGTATTGCAGTTATTCACACTAAAAGTAGAAATTATTCATTGCGATACAAACGTGAACCCAAAATACACATTTGTGTGATTTCAATCAACCAAGTAGACTACATAAACTGAATTGTCATTAATTACAATTCATACATAATGTAAACATTAATGGGTTGATGATTAACCAGACTGGGTAGTACCTAACCTTTATTGGGATCTATATCCTTAGTTACCAGATAAGGTTAGAAGAGGTACCACCCCAAGACGTCAAACGTCAACCGACAAGAACCATTTTTTCACATGTTTACATTATGTAATTGTCAAGATATATTACTACAAGAAAACATTTTAAAAACAATAAAATAACAAATACTTTAATAAAATTTGTTCACGTCAACACATACGTGACTAACTATATAGTTTGACTGATGACTAATGCTCACGTACGTAACTTTTCGTTGATGTATCTTTTACGCAAGTAGATAGTAACAATATTAATTCTACATACCCCGAGTACAATGTCCTTTCAAAATGACTAGAAAATGTAGTAAATTAGACAGGTGAATCTGAAGAAAACTCGCGGACTCTGGTCAGTCTACACGAATTCTCTTCAGACGATTCCTAAATTCGAGAAGAGGAAACCACCACCCACCGATAATTTCATAAAAGAAAGTTATAAATTGCACTTTGTTACCAATCATGAACAACGTTACAAAAATAAGTAAACGATACAAACACTATGGCTGCTATGATGGTTGGCTTACACTTAGGGCTACTTTTAATCAATGTTTTTTTGTTGTATTGTGAAATTTCTCTCTCTGAATGATAAAGCTTCATGTTTAGTTTAAATCTCGAGTCATTGTCTCAACTATATAAATTAACTATACTGTTTTACGTCGTTGAAAATGCCAAAATATGTCATTCGGTTAATGATTCTATTTAGTGCAGGCCAACGACGTTAGCGATAGTAGCGCTTCGTGCGGCAGTAACATTGACAAGACCGCGCGAACTACAAACTACTTTGCAAACAAATAAAAATATTTACAAAATACTGAACAATGCAATTTTGGATTGAAAATGTTCTTTATCATGAAACATTTTTTAATGTTTTAATTTTTATTTTAAAAAAATAAGCCTCATGCAACTATAATAAAAGAGCAACTAAACAAAAAACCCAAATTGTTTGAATTTTGGCTCATCGCATAAGAGCAGACGATATTTTAAGCTGACGAAATGTTTGATCTGCTTAAAAATTTGGTCCTTTAATAAAGAATGCTAACTTTAGTCTTATAACTGCAAAACATTTTAAAAACACAGATTTCTTTTTTCAATTAACTAGTAAAATTTAACCCAAATCGCTTGGTTGACAAACCCTTTCAGAACACTTCAATCTCCAAATGAATCAATTTTTGGATGCTATCTTTAATAACAAATGCTAGTCTGACACATTGTTTATTTTATAACCACCATAAGTTTCCTGTAGTTTTTTATTATGGATACTTGCTGTACTATTATATTAATAAATCTACTGTACAAAAAAAACTACAATTACCAGTTTGCTGTAAAATTTTGTCATTAATTCATACATTATATTCCAACTACCATTAATGAAGAGCCAAATCACAGCCTAATTAAAGATCAGTTGGTGCCCTCGTAAAACCTACCATTAATAAATTTGTGGTACCATTAAATATTTACTGCAATATTTTTACCGGAAATGTATGAAATCCAAGTTTTAAGAATTTACTAAACCGTTTTGGAAAGTACGAAATAACATCTTTAATACAGCAGTTTATTATATTTTCTTTAAAAAAAAAAATTTAACCACCGAGGTCTACACGTAAATCTGATTGCTCAACTAGTTCAATGTTAATTTCATACATTGCTTAAACCGAACTCCGCATTCTACACATTGCCGCCAACATATCCACTATAAACTACCATTGATTTTAAAAAAAAAACCCATAACATCGAACCATCAACTAGCCATATCACCCGACTAAACTTTCAACCACAAGACTTTACGCTGAAGATGGAAGAACAAACCTATTAACTATTTTTTACCTTAATGTTAACACATTGTATAACATAAAAAATAATTTTAAAAGATGGAATTTACCTAAATAAAACCAGTTTGAAAAGCTAATTTATTAACATGATTATCATTGGATCACCACAGTCGAACCACGTCACTTGTTTATAATCTACCTTAATCCATCATTGATAAATTATTACAACAATTTAAAATTTACCCGTTCATTAACAATTATAAATTCTGTAGATCGTTAACAAATTAACTTAAAACCCATACATTGATGAATACACCTAGTGACCGAACCTAGCATTGTACACATTGACTGGCCAGCCGGACTTTGCATTGTAAACATTGCCTGAAATGAGACAGGCCTCGTTTGCATTGACTAGACAATCAGGCTTCAAACCACCAATGAGAAACTAATATAAAGTTTATAAATTTACTGCACAAAAAAAAAAAACTTAACCATTTATGAACAGTTAACTTGCTGCACAATTCTACATGTCAACTATTATTATAATAATAATTGAAGTCCAGTATCATTAATAAATTAATTCTACTCGTTATTAATCATGATTACCATTAATTTACTATTATAAGTCGATTGATTACGACCAGTTTGCGTGTACTAACTACAAAATATGCCATATAGTTAACCGTTAAAATTCAAGTTCAATAAACAGTCTAGTTCGTTTAACACCTACCTTTCTCTTCTGCAATGTCGATCTTGGAAGTTTTCCTGCAGCTGCCTAAAAATATATCATTTTCTTTATTGCAACATTAAACGCACCATTCAACATTACAGGCCATAAATATAAAGGGTTCGGACTATTAAATACATACACTGCTAATTACAAAAAAAAAATAATAAATAAATAAACAAACAAACAATTTCCATTGACGGTGGATCTATCTACAACATTTTTCCATCAAACTAATTTCCAATATCAAATTTAAAATTACATGAAAATTAAAATTACATTTAACTATATGATTAAACTAATCATATAAAAAAAATACTTTACATACATCTTAAATTCCAAATACAACTGTAACTATCTTGGTAAACAATGATTCATTATTACTTGGTTTGTCTTAAATCTTATTAATTAAGTTAAAAGATTAACTAAAAAAAAATTCCAATATTTTATAAAAACCATTAACAAAGGCGACATTGAGCTAGAATGCAGTTAAGACAAAAAATTCAAATTTTTGCTGTCAAAATTTAAAAGAAAAAAAAAATCCAAACAAAAGTTTAAAACACCACTAAAAAACGACTCAAAAACTCATCACCTTACTGTTTGAAATATCAACTCAACACCTGTCTGAAATGTCAACTCGCCAACTAGATGTTTGAAATGTCAATTCACTCCCTGTTTGAAATGTCAAATCACCACCTGAATGTTTGAAATGTCAACCCACTCAGTTTTAAACGATGAAAAGTCAACTAACGTGTTATTCATACTCAACGCACTGTTCAAAAAATCTTTAAATCCTTAAAAATTTAAACAAGTTTCAAATGCATAAACTGTGGCACGCATGTCTTGTTTTCTTTCGAAGACTTTCTGTGTACTCATCGCTGATCCTTCAAATGCAGTTTGATTGCTAGTCCCTTTCCAGTAGACACTACAATGAAACAAAATATCAACTTTATAATCCTGTAGTATGAAACAAATTGTTGGCATAGCTTAAGTTAAAGATGTAATGTTATTGCTGAAAAAATGCTTCAAAACTAAAAATTAAACCTGGAAAACATACAGTATCTTAAGCATCGATAACTACTGATTTGTAATATCCTGGAGACATTTAATCTAATGGCTATATACACAGATTAACTCTCTCTGGTAATGCCTTTAGCAGCTAATTGCAGTCGACAAAAATATTTTTACCACTGGGGGTGGGGGGGGGGGGGGGAAAGAACGGTGTGCAAAGTAACCTCACTTTACAAGAAACTAAAAACATAAACTTCCATTAAGAAAAAAATCATACACAGGTTGAACGTTAAATTTCCATGTTAAATAAACTAGTAGTTCTGTGAACAGCAGACCTCACTCACTCATTTTAAAATGAAATAAAACAGTAAAAAAAAATAAAACAGTAAAAAACATTTTCAACATAACATAAAGTTAAGACAATTTACAAAAAATAAATTAATAATTGAATAAATAAAGCAAAAAAGCGCCCTACTTCTCGAAACATAGACCTCACTTCGTTCGGTCAAAAAAACAACATAAATTGAATATTTCATCAGTTCATAACATAGTTTTTAAAATTAACTAGTTTTTATCAGAAATGAAAAAACATACACCAATAAAAATCTCCCAACTAGTCGTCCTTTTTTCTTTTGGCATACGAGCTCTTGGGTTGGTCAGCAATTGATTTCCATCGTTCTCCACCAAGCAAGGATCTAGGCTGTAAAGTGTGCTCCGGGTGAAAGAAAAAAGTAATCACTTGACTGTGAACAAGAAAAACAGAACGAAAAGAGATCATTCGACGTGGCAGCAAAAACTAAGAAGAAGCTTCAATATAATTAAAGACGCCTTTTGTTAGGCCCTTTATTTCTCATCCATCGGATAGCCAACTTCAATCAGTGACTCGATTCATTTCCTCGAAGCCTAATGAATTTATTCCTCGTAGATAGAAGACTGAAGGCAACGTTGGCAGTTTCCCTCTTTCTTGGAATTTAATGACATAGGCCTAGTGTCCAAGCACGAGGAAAATAAACGAAAGCAATCTCTAGATGGGTTTATCAATTATCGTTGTCAGTTATGAGTCGGCTAGAAAAGTGAAGTGAAAGTTGAAAAAAGATTTCTACGTGAGAAGTAGTAACGACCCTCGTTATTTGAAATAAGATATCACGTTTCTTCGAAAATGTCGTTGATGCTACACAATAAATTCACAATTAAGTCGGCAATACATAGTATGGTATCCAAAAGTTAAGTCAACAAAATATATCTAAAATATATTCAAAGCATACCTGTAACAGAACGCAAGTTTAGATGACAATTTTTAACTTTTTTATGATCATAAAACAGGGTTCCCACGACTTTTCGAAAATGAAATTCCCTGACTTTCCAGGTTTTTCCATGACCAAGAAAAACCAAACATTTTCACTGTTACGCTTAATATTGACATCTAAATGATATTTATTCCCAA
>JAQIWH010000312.1:0-56200 GCA_034695005.1 Cryptops parisi | reverse complement strand
AACTTTGTCGGGACAGGGGGACAGAGCTCTGAAAACCGGGACAATCCCGGCTAAACCGGGACGTATGGGACCCCTATGTATAGCAATTATTCTATAACGAAAATCGTGCAAATCATCTCCTATGACCAAGGCAATTATTTTAATGTATTTAAATTAAATTTGAATGTAAGACTGACGAAATGATACAAGTTCGATTTATGCGAGTTTCAATTATATGTGATTTTTATATTTTATTTTTTAAATTTTATTTTATTTTATTAGTCTACTGTCGTTCTATTGTTTACGAAAACAATACAACAAATAAAATGTTTGCAGAGAAACTCGAAACTTTATACAACATTATGCTTGTTGAAACATATCACAATAAAAATGTACTGAATTTGATATCGGAGAAACGAATTATATGCGACAAAAGAGAAATTCTCCAAGATACTTGTCATAAGCGAGAAACATTCTCTATTATGCGATTCTGTGTGGTGAACTGGTGTGTGGTGATGCATAAGTGGCCTAATGCTTTTCACACCTGCTGCTTTATTTCCATCGTGTATATCCACGTGTGGCACAAATGCTGGCTTTCACGATGAAATTGTGGAATTTTTCCATTTTATGAAAATTTCGATATATAGATACGCATTTTGAAAATCGAATACTGTACAGCAAGTAAAACCTCGCGACCACCCACGGTTCTATGAAAAAGTGGTCGTTCAGAGAAGTGATCTTTCCGTCTTTTAATAGAGTAAACAGTTTAAAGCAGTAGTTTTGAATGCTATACAAATTAAACAGTATTATTTAAAGAAAAAACTAAACATTTTAAACGTTTTATTTTTAGTTTTAGAATGCATTTAAATGTGAAGAAAATGTAATAACTAAATACAGTAACTGTATTAATTATGACAGTGCAGTAAATGTAATAACTATTAAAATATTTTGCTATGCAAATTTCAGATTTTTTTAAGAAACGGAGTCAGAGAAATATGTTACATTTGTATTTAAATTTGACAATTTTTGTAACTTTGTGCAAGAAAACTTGTTTTCTGAACAAATTCTCAGTTCCGAAAATAATGCATTAATTTTTTTCATTTTTGTTCCATTCTGAAATTTTATGATTTGGTCAATTTCCTTTAATGTCTGTTGTGATTGATAGCAAAGTGTTTGTAAATGGGACATTCTTAGAGTGTGCGTGTTGAAAACTGGTAAAAAATGTCTTTAAATTTAAAAAAACAAAAAATTGATTGGTCTAAATTGGACTAGTGGTCGCTTAATGGAAGCATCATTAGTACAGTGATATCCGGTTATTATGATCACTTTGAGACCGGTGCTTTTTGCGACGGGCTGATTATGATAACAATAGCCGATTGTTAACATTATCTCTGTGATTATTATAACCGGATTCCAGTTTATTAGCTATGAGCTAGAATGCAATGAGCTAGAGCAAGTTTTAGCAATGAGCTAGAATTCCGTTCTAGACAAAAGTGGTCGTTGTGAGAGGTGGTCGCTTAATGGAGGTGGTTAAGCGTGTTTTTACTGTACAGTATTGGCAAAATTTTCTCATTCAACGAGCATTAGGAGTTGGGAAATCGTACATAAGGAACTCGCTTACATCGATGAGTCTCTTGCCCAGTACTTACTAGATGTATCGTGTTCTATGACAGCAGTACTACGTAACTAAGTAAACGGTAAATCAAACCATACAAATTTCAGTTCTTATATATATTCTTAGTTCTTATAGTTGTTTCTTTCTTATATTTGTTTCTTTCATTCGTTCTGCATCACCCATCGTTATAATTTATGTTTTCTGTTATTCGTATTCTGTTCTAGTATACTTTGTCTCTATGAGACGCAGACTTATTGAAATAAAAATAAAATAAAAATATGTAAAAAAAATGCCATTTGATAACTTTTTTTATTTTATTTGTTTATTATT
This sequence comes from Cryptops parisi, assembly GCA_034695005.1. Taxonomy (NCBI): domain Eukaryota; kingdom Metazoa; phylum Arthropoda; class Chilopoda; order Scolopendromorpha; family Cryptopidae; genus Cryptops; species Cryptops parisi. The sequence continues at coordinate 54,276 of JAQIWH010000312.1, read as the reverse complement.
TTATTTTATTTCATTTACTTTTTTTTTTTTGGTGGTATAAATTTCTATCGGTCATCCAATCCGACTTGAAAATTTGCAGAGTCTATCGCAGATAGAAAACTAATTAAACACAAAAAAGAAAATGAGCATTGACTTCGATCACAGGTTACACACGAAAAGCTGTAACATTGGTTGTTATTTTTCATAAAGCCATAATAGCATTTAAACTGCACCATTTAATATCGTTGGCTCATGCTCTGGGGGTAAATCTAACCATCACTTTGGTATACATTTGCTCGACAAATGTAACCACTAAAAGATCTCATTTTATGACGACTGTTGGCCACTTTTAGTAAGATTATTAAAGCGTATTCCCTCTGGGGGGGTATTCAGCAACAAGTTAAAGGAAAACCTCAGTATTGTACACGAGGATTGTGTTGTTCCATTAGTTTTAATATGTGTCATTGAGCTACGATATAAAACTAGTATTAAAATGCGTTAACATGAAAACAATTAACAGTTAGATAAACGCTTTAATGTAATTAGCTTGTTTACACGTTAGATTAGTGTACTTAGCTTGTTTTGGGTTTTTTAAATAAAAATCGATTTTTCAGACAGGTCAGTTTTCGTGATGTGAAACGTAAGAATAAAAGAAAGTTATATATTTTTTCCTGGAAAAAAAGTGACAACGTTGTTCTTAATACGAGTTTATCTTATCTCACGTTACACTGACAAAATGCTGTGACGTAGGTTCCAGTTCTAGATTGATAGTGGATTGAATAAGCTAGGTCACAGCGAGCAAATTAAGTAGGTTCAATGGCTCGGTTACATAATATGAAGTTTTGATGTCACTTATTAATACTTTCCTATTATGGTAAGAAGGTAATTTTCACAACGTTTTTCACTCTTCATGACGTTTTCATCACAAATTTCATAATAAATCATTGATTAAAGTATCGGACAATATATGCTGCAGTACTTGGTACGATCATTTTTTAAAACATATTTAATCATACAATTAAAAGTAAAAAATCGCTAACCATCTAGCGCCAGGTACATACAACTAAGCGGTCGGGCGTTTAATTGAATAGTACCTTAAATGTTAACAGCATCAGAGTGTAATATGAAATTTTACTCTCAATTGTTGTACTTGAGTGTTAAACGTTTATATTGTGAAATTTCTAGTTAAAGTGTGAAATTAATACATATACAGGGTGGGTCATAATTGTATATACGATCTTCACCCAGGTCAAATCGACTATGGCTCACCTTGCAGTAATCAAATTACTGCGCATAATCCATACCTTTAAAGGGTTAGTTTTTCTTAGTTCATCTAAAGTGGTTTTGTGAGTCTTCTTGGCCGTTGCTCGTTTCATTTGCTTTTTTTTGTTATTATTTTTAACTAACCTAAACTGGTAACTATGAGTATAGATATCAATTTATGGCTTCCCAATAATAGAGAATCACGTAGCAGAGGTGAGCTAAAAGGAAAAGTTCGATATTTCACACTTAAAGTAGGTATGTCACGAAATAACGAATTGGACATTTTAACTAATGTATACAAGGCAGGTTCAAAGTAACATACGAATTTCGTTGATGCTCGTTTATCAATATTGTTTTCAGTAAGTGTCATACGAAGTGACAAGTGTCATATTGTGTTTGATATGACATTAGTACATTTAATTTTCGCATTTTTTTTCTGTATTATAACTTTTCGTTACATTCTTCGTTGCTATACTGTGAGCAAGGATGATGAAAAATATTAGCAGTGAGAAGATATTAATATAGCCAATGGCAATATAAGATATTGCCATTGGCTAAAACGAAGAAAATTTTTTTTTTCAATATATAAGACTGTATCAAAATATTACGTTGCCTTGGTGATGTCTGGAAATAGAAATTCTCGTTACTAACTAGTCACATTCTTCTCAACTTCTTGGAACTTGTGAGAAATTACATTTAGAAAAAGTATGTCGGCTTTTCTTTAATACTGTAGTTATACAAGGTGATCGAGAATAACTATTCCTAACGTTCAAAGGTGATAGAGGACGTGTAGTGAATCATTGTTTACTAATAAATTAAATACTTCCATAACAAGATACTGTACAACGAAGTTTGCGGAATTTTTATGACATTATTGGTAATACATTGTTCGAATATAACCATTATACCTACCGGTACTGGAAATAAACTAAGTTACATTTCACCTTGGAATATATGGCGTTTTCATTTCCGTAAATTTTTTTTTGTATTTTGTTACGGAAGTATTTCTGGACTATAGTTTATTATTAAAAGATGTTTTATATGCTCTCTGTCATCTCTGAAAGTTAGAAATAGTTGTTCTGAATCATCCTGTATATAAGATATTTGTTGGGTAATCACACTGTTAGTTTTAGCTTCTTTTATTTAACTTACTCTGAGGTTGAAATGATTCAGCATGTTTTGAGCTCCTTTATTGGTAGAGACCCGATCTGAAATCTTGGAACACAGGCTGGGGTTGTCAGACATTTTGTTGTATTCAATTTAGACGGGTCGATGTCCAGTCAATTCTGAGATTTTGTCACGATGTTTGGAATCGTGTCGTGAATCAGTACTATAATGTCCAGCACGTTAAGTTTATAATTTTATATGTTAGTACCAAATATTTGGTAAGCTTATGTACAGATATTGTCAAGTAAAATAATACACATACAGTAATTAACTTCTTGTGACTTAAATTTTAATGTAATCCCTTAGTGTTAAAACATTTGACACCAATGACTATCACTTATATTTTGGTATGTTTTAAACTTTGGTACAACTGTATATATAGCGTAGTAGATGAAGAAACGGTAGTAAAGTTTGGGTAAGATCGCTAATGGAATTGGGCTTTTCTCTGGAACCTTGTAAATTTTCATTTGCTCAAGTCCATTAAGGCCGGTTTAAAATGCCAGTCACGCGAAAACGGCGCGACGTTACCCATCCGAGTGTGGCAATACTGTCAAGTGTCATTTATAAAATAAATACAAGGGTTTCACTCCTCTTGATTTATGGTCTTTGGAGATCTCCAAAACCACGATCTGCTCTTTGCCATCATTTTTTTAGCCGTTTGTTAGCTGTAGTGGTTGTGTGTGTTCAGTGCTCTGGTTGTGCGGGGCAACGGGACATTTTTCTCACCATCTCTTGAGATGTTGATGATGTCACCATGGCTGCCATTTATTTCATGACTTCCATGGTACTGGACGACGAGTCATGCTAAAGATGAGATTTCTTTTCCAATCTCGAAGGGGAAGGTGGAAAAGAAAAACAGAATTGGATTCAGTTGGAATTGGTGAAAGGGAACCATCGATGCAAATCAATTCAAGTGGAAGAAAAGTTGCATCTTTTTTTTGTGTGTGTGTGTGAAACAGGAATTGATTTGTTGAGCTTTTGAGTGGAAAGAAAACCGGTCAGCGACTCCTTTTTCTTCGAAGCTTGAACTTTTATTTGAATTTTACTTTATTTATTTATTTTATTTCTATTTGATTTATTTAGTTTTTTTTCTTCGTTTGCAGTTATCTGGGATTTTTAAAATTGACTGAAAATAAACTATAGATTTTCTAAAGATGTGATTTTTTGTACTTGTTTTGTAATGTTCCGTTTTTACTATTATACGCTTTATATTAGCTTCACTTGTGAGTGAATGAGTTTGTGAGTGAGTGAGCGAGGTGAGAATTGAACGTATACTGTTCATCTACAAGCGTTTAAGATAATTATTATACTGTGCAGTCCAATGTACCAATGTGAGAACTGCATAAATTGAAAATCTAATGTAACAAAAATCGCACAAATCGGATCGAAAATTGCAGAAATCGAAAATGGAATTACTTAAAACTCGCATAAATCAAATATCACATTACTCAAATATAGTATCAATCTAGATTTGTCATTTATCGAACCTTGAAGAAATCAAAACTGCAATAACTCAAAACACGCATAAATCGAATATCGAATTTCTCGAAGACTCGCATAAATCTAAATTCGCATAAAACGAAACTATATAAAGCGTATCCTTAAAAAGCATTTTTTAATGTATTTGTTTGTACAAAAAAATAACTACGTCTTCAGAAAGTTGCTTGATTAATGCGAGTATGTGACAGTGAAAATTGCCTTTATATGCGAGATATGCTATTAACTATTATGCAATTTTGTATAGTGATGTGTACAGTACAGTACAAGTGACTGAAATGCTGAAATTTTGTTACTTCGAGTAAATTTCAATATACGCGATTTTATAACGATGCTCTCGCATAAATCGAGAGCCTGTAGTTTGTTTTGGAAAAATAATATGCAGACATTGTTTTCCATTATTATGCATGTACATACTAGATACTAGAAAATAGTAGGTGGGTCTAGGATTTATTTTATATCAGAATCAAAACATTGCCTTTAGAAACTTCGATATACTGTACTGTAGTTTATTTTATTTCAGAATTATCTAGCTTCATTGCTTTTAGAAACTTATACAGAAATACGGTATTAACTTCATATCAGCTGTGATTTGATTGAAGTGTCCAAATCTCGCGTTCATGTTTTCCAATTAATAAAATCAGATTTTAAGGCCAATATGTCAAGAAAGGCGACACTTCAAGTAAATGTCCCCGTGGACTGCGTTGTCAATTGCTGATAATCCTTTTTGATGTGTGAATCTATATTAAAATCTCCACTTGTCTATATTAGAGCCGGGATAGGATTTTTCTCTTGTATCTTTAGTGGAAAATCACCAAAAACATTTATTTAAACTCAAGTGTTGCACTGACAGATATGTATATTTTCGTAATAATATACAGGGTATCCATAAAGACAGGACACATGTGGGGATGCAGCGCCAATAAACCGAGTTCATAGAAATTTGCTGACTGTGTTGATATTTATTTTGTCGATAACGGACAACATTTTTAACATGTAATGGAATGTCATTTAATGTCATAACATTGTTTTTGTAAGTACTAAAAATACGGACAAGCACTTGTCTTTATTTGCATACGGTATTTGCCTATGTGTTCTTTGCCTTCATGGACACCCTGTAGAATATATAGGTACAATAATAATCTGATAAAATTAATTTAAAACAAGTACTACATTAAAAATGCTTTTTAATTTATATAGCCTACTGTCATATACAGATATACTGTATGTACATACATTACGCAAAAAACCTATTTTTGATTTCTGCATGTTTCGGTTTATGCGAAATTCGATTTAAGTGATTCTATTTTGAAGTTTTTTATTTTAAACACATAGTATAATGTTTTTTATTTTTTAATTTTTTCTTTATTGTGTGTATTGTATTGTCCAATTTGTTCGTCATGAGCGTGTTTACAGTAAATAAATAAATAAATGTATTGAACCTTATGCAATCCCAGTAATTTTGATATTAAATTTATTCGTTTTGAGAAATTCCATTTTTGACTTCTGCACGTTTCGTTTCATGCGAAATTAAATTCATGCTATCGTTCAGTAATTCGATAGTGGGATTTGATTTATGCGAGTTTTGAGCAATTCCATTTTTGATTTCTGCAATTTTCGATTTAGCCATTAGATTTTTTTTCACTGCACATTGGATTTATGCGGTTTTTGATTTATGCGAAAGACTTATGCTGTTCTCGTTTTATGCGGTTTTTTGGTATATTGGATTATACAGTATATTCTCATGAACGGCTGTACAGGCAAAATAAGTTCAATTCCCAGCTTACTCAAAGTGAAGCTAATACAAAGAAAATATTGGATTTTGAAGTCACGTTATTATTTAGTACACGCAATACTTCGACGTCACCAGCGGTGCATTATTAGGGTTAAAAGATTGTAGGGGGTGAAAATCGTGATTTTATTACACGTGGTTCGATGACAATTTTCCATTTTATACAGTGGCCTGGATTTAGGAAAATTGATAGATCGGGGCAAATGGTGGTAGTACTAGCTAGCACGTGTACGTAGTTTGAGTAGCCTAGGTGCGTGGGTGACAGTTTTGACGTAAATCCAATGACGCTTGTCCTAAATTAGCAGGTGGCTGCACGCAGCAGAATATTTACTACTACGTGAACCATTAGATTCACGGGGCATCAGTTTACAGAGCGAGGCAAAAAAAAATGATGTATAAAACATGAAGAAAAATATTGGATTGAGTTTTCTTTTTGTGACGTAATTCCTGAACGTTGGTGGTGTTCGAAAGAGTTTTGAGTGACATGTTAATATTGCCAACTTAATGAAAGTGGACTTGCATATCAATAAAAAATGATTGATGAGTCTCTATCTCGTCTTCTTTTTTATATAGTACCTGTTTTGGTGGAAATGAAATCTGCATTAAGAGATAATGGTAATACACTGCAATTTAATATTTATGAATGGAAAATAGTAGTTTTATAGGCTTTATATTAGCTTCACTTGTGAGTGAATGAGTTGGGAATTGAAAGTATACTTCCCATTCACAACCGTTTATGAGAATATGCGGTATGCGCCAAAAAACGCATAAAACGAGAACTTAATAAGTTCTTCGCATAAATGAAAAAAAGTGCATAAGTTCCAATTGTAAACAAATTTGCAACAATCAAAAAATGGAATTTCTTAAAACTCGCGTGAAAGATCAAATATCGAATTACTCAACGATCGCATAAATTTGCATAAAGAAAAATTTGCATAAATCGAAACGTGTAGAAATCAAAAACGGATTCTGTGCATTATGCATGTACATACAATATATCTGACAGCATATAAAAAGTACCGGTATGCTAAAAAGCATTTTTAATGTACTTGTTATATGTATTAGCTTCACTTGTGAGTGATTTTGTGAGTGAGCTGGGAATTGAACGAATACTGCCATTTACAGGTAATACATATACTGTAATAGTCCAATGAACCAAAAATTGAAAACTGCATAACATCGCATAAATGGAAACGAGCATAAATCGAATATCGAATCACCCATAGAACGCATAAATTAAAATTCGCATAAAGCTTATAAAGCGTATTTTTAAAAAGCATGTTTTTAAAAATACGGTATAGCTCTTGTTTCATATGTAAAGCTCAGTTTGCGTTTTGGTTACTGTGGATTTATTGACTTGGTATTATGGTCTGCTTTTTTAGTTATTGATTATTTTTTCTCACATTTTTTTTTCTATTTCGTCTTATCGTGATATTAATTACGGATTTGCAATAAAATCAGATTAAGTTGTGTTCGTAAAGGGTAATCATCGTGTCATTGGAGGTGCTTAATTGCACCAAATAGTTGACGAGAAATCTGCAATCTTTGTTGTAGTACTTAAACGATTTTTGCTAATCGTCATTGCGCTTTTGTGATGGTTGATTTTTATTTATTACCTAAATTATTTCTCTCTTTAATGGTAAATAATTTACGACTCCCATATTTTAAAATTTGTTCCGTTAGCTTTTACATTACCGTAATTTAAAATCAAATTTGCAGATAATTGGTACAAATTTATTTTTTTTCAAACTTTTTCTATTAATCCCTTTTATTCGCATAAACATGTCACAGATTTGTTTTGACAACTATAAGTACTGTAAGTCAATGCTTCTCTTTTGGTGTAACAGTGTTATTTTAAAGTACCGTTAATTAGAAATATTTTTATTCACATAAAACATTAGTTATTGTACTGTATTTGTAATGTGTCAGAAATGTTGTTATTAATTTTGTAATGTTTTCTTTCAGATCCATTATTTATGATGAATGTTCGATAGCTAATTTTTGTGAAAACAAATTCTGAACATTCACCATGAATCATATGGATGGATCTGAAAAGAAAACATTAAATAAATAATACACAATTGAAGGTTCTGATGCTAAGTAACATTTTTGTCAAAAATGACCTAGAAATATTTTCGATTGTGTCAAGTGCAATTTTACCTTCCTAGGGCAAAAATTTTAACCAAACAACGATATGTGCAAAGATATTAGTGCAAGTAACCTATAGACATCAAAGCTAGTTCAGTTCTTTAAACGCATTTTCCTGTAAATTGTAAAAATGTTACTTAACACCCTCTTACACCAGGCCCTTCAATTATTTTAACTTATTATTACTAATAATGTACTTGTTTTGTGGTAAAGTACACAATACTGTTCAATTTATTCGAAAAATCACACTTTCACCAAGTGAATTTTGGGACATTCTGTATTTATAGTACGCACAAATTTTTCTGTTAAAATTTGATTTTATGCTAGATTACAGGGGTTTTCGTAGTTATACATGTATCTTTGTATACACATACACCGTTTTAGTATGACTTCTGTATAATTTCAAGAATGAATTATGTTACGGTGAAAATCCAAATTCGGTTAAAACCAGCTTTTGACTAGTAAAAACTAGATTTCACTAACTATTTTTTTAATCATTTGAGACCATACAATTGTAGCGTTTGACGATCTTTGGCCGCAGTCAATCGGATTTCGACTAGTGTAGTGAGATCTAGTTTTTTTTTCTGAATTCGGATTTTCACTGTAACACATACATTAAGTTACATATGATTTCAATTTCCATTATGGTTCATTTGTTAGATTTCCAAATTTAGTTTTTGTTTTCCAGATCAAAGAAGCATTTTCTTTGCATTAATCATTTTCGAAAAAGAAAAGAAAGAAAAATATGCGTATACTTTATTTGTATGCATGTACATGGGAACTTTAGAGACTTCCCGGTTTGTGGGTGTAGCGATGCAGTAAGAACAAGTCATACAGGAACTTCTAGACATTACGAATTAATGCATTGTCATTGACTTATTTCAATTTGTCTCATACTTGTCAGCTTTCTACAAATTGTTCTTTGTGCCCACTAATTAGTCTTCCATTGAATCGTGTAGAGGTTTATATCGTTGTTAATGTTGAACATTATCTTACATACTGTTGTAAGTCCATAATCTGGTGGTTTCAATGGCCACATTCATTCAAAGTTCTTCATAAATCAATTATCCTTTGTATTGAAATTATTTTCAGCTGGGTATATTTAGTTGTTGAATGCCGTTTCCGATTAAAGTTTGGTGATAAAGGTTGTTGTTGGTATCGACTTTGGATGTTAGAAAACAAAGCCGTCAGTCAATGAACTGATGAAGCTTGAATGGAGTGGAAATTGCCTCTATCCATCAGGGATTGCAAAGTTCCGACTTCAATTAATCCCTCTTTTTTTTCTCTTTCTTCTTAGAAAAGTTTTAGAACATTCTGAGTGTTTTTGATGAAACGTGTGCTTTCAAACTCTAGCCCAATCTCGTTTACTTAGTTTTCACACGGTGTTTGCTGCATAATGAAGAGAGAAAAGTGAATTAAGCTTAGTTACACTGGCTTTGGTGTCTGCCAAGGTGTCAGTGAAAATCTTAGATGGTGGTACACACAGTCTTCAATTTATGCGAGTTATTTTATACAGGATGATTCAGAGCTGAAACGAGAAGCTGAAATTAAACTACAGTATTAAACATATTTTGTTCATTGAAATATGAAGTTGAGAAAACATTCGCTTCCAACCTCAAGAACTTAGTCAGTCGCATAAATTGAAACGTGCAGAAATCGAATCTGAAATTACTCAAAACAAATTCGATTCATGCGTGTAGTGGAGTAATTCTAATTTTGATTTCTGCACGTTTCGATTTATGCGAAGTTTTTGAGGTTGAAAGTGAATATTTTCTTTGCATATTGTGCTCCGGAAATAATTCCGTAAAACGAGATACCACGAAATTATGTAATTTTTATGACTTATTGGTGATACATTGTTCCTATAGTAATGATCATTATACCAGCTGGAAATAAACCAGTTACAAATAAACTAGTAAACACGTTATAGTTCACATCGAGAGTACAGTATAATTGGAGGTCCGCATTTCCGTAATTTCGTTGTTTTCGTAACGGAAGTATTTCCGGACTATTATTAAAAGATGATTCATTAGATGCCCTCTATCACCTCTAAAAGTTAGGAAAAGTTATTCTGAATTACCCATTATGAGATTTCGCTATTATGCGATGAGAGAAATTTTTCCTAGATGCTTGTTATAGGCCAAATGATTTTGCTGAATACGTTTTGTCAGAGTTACCGTTCGACACGCATAAATAAAAAAATTTCGCATATACCGAAATCAGTATGAAGTGGAAAAACTTCAGTAATTTATACCTACAAAAGCTTGTATCTCGTTCGTAAAGATCACACAGGAAGATTTCTCGTCGCACAATAGCGAAATCGCATATACGGAAAAGTTTAAATCGATGACTCCTTGCATTCCGCCCTGATGTAATATCAAGTGTTGAAATTGAATTTGCCATGAAACGTAATTACGGTAGCTAAGAAAATTGCATTACGTTTTGACCCGAAAGTTAATTACCAGGTTGGTGACATCTCGAATACAGATTGTCAAAACAAATTTCATGAGAGTTACATTAGAAGATCATGATGTTTGCAACACTGCTCCTTTTTTTTCTTCTTCTTATTTTCTGTGTTTTTTTACATATGTACATACAAAATAATGGGGGGAAAAATCGCAATAACAAAGTGGTTGAAAAACAACTCCCTGGAAAGGAAATCGAATTGGGAACCTAATACATACCGGTAATTGGTAATTTCTTATACGTAACGTAGTATTGTTTATCATCATCATTATTTTACAAGAAATGTTATCTCAAATTTATCTAATGACATTATCATCCAATTTTGAAATGCAAGAAAATAATAAATTTTTTCCCCTTGTTTTATTTATTTTCTTATTTTTGTTGTTGAGTGCTTGGTAACTGGTTTTGCAGTTGCTTAAATTAATTTGAATTACGAGTGATTCGCGTTATGTCATCATACTTTTATGAGCATAAATAATGGAAAATTTAATGAATGAATAAAAAAAGAGGTTTATGATTATACAGTTAAAGTGAGATTATTTTTTTTTCCATATATTTAAACATTAGTGACCTGCTTTTTGAGGTGACACATTTCATTCAAACTGGAAATTCTCGACAAACCAGACTAGCAAATTGCTAGTAGCAATTATGCGAAGGAAATTGTGTGAAAGAAATGTGATTGACATTTAATGAGTTTATGATCATCATTTATTAGTTTTTTTTTTCATATTTTGAAATTCGCCTTATTTCGTCAAGTACATTAGATATGGACTTTTAACGTACTGCAGTATATTTTAACATGTTGTTGAAACGGGTTTTGTTTGATGCAGAAATGCTAGCCACTCATGTCAACCAAAAATCCCGGTCACATTTGAACTCATTGAAAATATTACGTACAAACTACAAATGTCATTTTAGTTCATAAATTACAACATTACTCTATTACTAGCAGTATGCTTGTCAAATAATAATATTGACGAAAAAGTTAACTTATCAAAAATGGGGAAATGAATTCCAGAAACATTCTGATGCACTCTAATTTGGGATTCCCTTTTTTACATTTTTGTTTACATTTGTTATGGTGAAGCCCGTGAGTCATGTTGGTATGATAATTATATAAGCCTACAAATACAGTATTAATCTATAATGAGCTGTTTTTCACCACACAGTTCATTATTAAAATTTACACTCGCCTTGTTAAGGTGAACCTCGTGGATCAGCGGGGTTCACCATAACAACGTGAGTGTAAAAAAAAAAGCTTTTCAAAGACCTACACAGATAGATACATGAATCTATGCATATAAGCTACAAATATTGACTTGCAAATATGCGATATTATATTGCAAATCCGAATTAAATCTGATTGTTAATTCATGTCATTGATTAAAATTTGTGTAATCACGTGGTTTGAAAAGCAGCTGTAGAAAAAAATCCCACTTCAAGCAAATGCTATCTATTGGAAATTTGTTGAATGATCAATAACCCACACATGCATTGATTTCCGGAGGTTATAAAATTCGTTGAAAGTTCATTTGCATTGGTTAAAAAAACCATTAAACTTACATATACAGGTAGTCTGACACGAAAACGGAAATTGTTTTTCCACAACTAATTTATTTAAAAAATTTAAAAGACTGAAAAGAATGTTATGAAATGTGCGAATTATTATATAATTTTAGATCATAAAATTTTTTTTCTTGATTTGTGTTTTTAAAATGTAATTGGGTCTCAAATGATAAATACTGCGTAATTTTAGGTCTAAAATATATTATTCATTTGAACTTTAAAAAAATGTTTGGGCTTCAAAAAATTTCAAATGGTATTGGATTTCAATTACGTTGGTTTAAAAAATATACAAAATAACATAACGAGGTAACTTGACATGAAAATGGAAGATATTTTTCAATAATAAATTTATTAAAAATCATAAAAAGACATCGTGAACATTGCGAAATTTGTGGCTGTTATGTAATCTAGGCCTAGATTTTTTTGGTGTATGTTACAAATAAGATTGGATTTCTAAAAGAAAACTTGTAAATGGATCAGGTTCCAGCTAATCTAGGTTTATTTATATAAAAAACTCTAAATATGCAAGAGCTAATGAAACGAACCCTTTTCATATTGCAGTTGCGAAGATGCCAACTTAATTGCTTTTCATTTGAAGTTTCCTAGACAACCTTACTGTCTTGAACAAAATTGACAAACATTTTCTAAGAACTTTTTTCGTTTTACAATTAGTGCTAATAATTAAGATGGAAACCAAAATTCATGCTGAACTAAATTATGGAACAAAGTGTATAGAAAACTTTTACCATATACATAGTTCACTTTTAAGAAAAGTTTGTCTTTTTTAAAATCAACAACGTGGTTATCTTCAAAATTAGCAACTTGGTTATCTTCACTTTAAGTTTGAAAAGCCAGCAATGCGTGATGAACCGAACAATGATAAAAGTTGTTTATTATTGCGAGAGAGCATTTCATCGATTTTTTGGTTTTGAAAAGGAAATATGGCATTTTGCTATTGTTTTGGCGCTTATCAGTTGCAGAATTAATTGAAGCGCACCGTTACTAAAACGTTTGATATTTTTTCTTTTGTATAGCATTCTCCTTCATCTTTGGATGTGGCTTTGCTGGCAGAAGCACATGGTCTCATCACCGACATGCTGGCAGACACAACGACCCTTCCACAGCATGTGGTTAGTGGATTGCGTGCTCTTTCCAAACTATTGTCACCTCCACTACATTCCATGAGCCCTCAGAGGCCCCGATTGGGACCAATGATTGCCCTGACTACGGTGGATGCTGCTAGTGGCTCAGAAACTGAAGAAATCCCATGCATGGGAGAAAAAATCATCACCATTTCCAAGGTAAATTACAAAGTTAGAATGTGGTACTAAACTACATTGAGAAAATTACGAGTTCTCGATTTATGCGAGTTGTGTATATGCGATAGATGAGAAAAATCGTCCTAGTTATGAAAGACGAGAAATTTGTAATAGATTGTGTCTTGGAATCTCAATATACTGTACATACAGTATTAGGTTGTGAGTATGTATATGCTCTTTATGATCCAGTGGAATTAACTAGCGTCTTATTCCCTCCCCAGTATTACTGTTTTCTCAACTAAATCCCCAACTTCGTTTCCCAACTGATATCTTTACTGCAATGCTAGAAGAGGTAAATAGGATTTAACGTTTGGTAACAACTGGATATGTTGAAAAATTGAGTATTGAACAACAACATATCAACTTAACTATCACCCGTGTAACGCAGGGGTAAATTAGCTAGTATTTAATAAAATCCCTTGATTTATGTAAGTTCTGTACGTGATTTCGCTAATGTGTGATGAAATAGATTATTCCAGATACTCTCGTTATATGCGAGAAAAATTTTGTTATTACAAGATTGAATAACGAAAATGTCAGTTCTTTTAAATTTGCTTTTTTTAAGACCTGTGCTTGGATTTTTTGGTATTATGCAAGATTTATTGAGTTTCTTATACATAGTATACAGGTTTGATCGAGTTCCTTAAAATAACTTATCTGAAAAATCGCCAAAGTTCTTCTGAAGTGACAACACTAAGTGGTTACAGTGACAAAATGGAAAGATTTTTTCACTGATTAAGGAGGTTTTTCATTCGTCGCATATCGGCGAATTCGCATATAAGGAACTTCCTGTATTCAGTGTGATGACTTGTCATAAAATATCACAACAGTTGGACAATTTGTGTTTTTTTCATCAGAAAAAAAAGTATTTTTATTATCATTGTTTGGGGTCGGTGTTCGAGATTAAAGGTAATAATCTCATTAATATGAAAACTAAATGCGAAACAGGTGTCTATCCATGATATGGGTGATTAATACAAATTAATCAACATCATCATGTGACAAAATTATCATTGATATGCATGTTTTCTGGTAGGCGATGGTTATCGAAAGTTTTATAATAATTTTTTGACGACGTGGAAACATTACAATTTTGCTTTCGTTTGCTTGTTTGTTTGTTTGCTTGCTTGTTTGTTGATATTTTAAAGTATTTTTTTTACTATTGTGTTTTTAAAATTCGTTAATTTGAAATTAATCAGTTGTATTGATTCATTTCAATCAGATGTCGACTGAACGGCCCAAGTTGGTTAGTTTAATTTTCAGTACCGAAGCTTGAAATGCTTCGTCAAAGGAACTTTTGAATGGGAATATTTGAAAAGATTTTTTTATAGTGTAAATGAAGTGATTGATGAACCAAAGTTTGATGAACCTGTTTCTTTGATCGAGAAGCAGCAACCAAGCTTTGCATTAATTTAGCTTTGAATTTTTTGTTAACTTGAATGGAAAATATCGGATTTTATTTTATTCATTTATTTATGTTTTGGTAAAGTCATGACAGAAATTTTAATGTTTTTCACGTAGAATTGTACTGTACATTGATGGAAGGAAATATTATGAGAAAAAATTTTATGTTACTCTTTTTTCTTCTATTGTTTCTTAGCGTTATCGGAGGAACTTACCACCGAGCTTTTTACATCGAATGTCCATGTCAGTGAGTCCATGGACAACGACAACCTCGGCAACTGGAATGCCAACGTTGGAACCCGAACCAAGTCGTAAACGAAGTGCTAGTTTTCGACATAGTCCAGGTGAGTTGCTTTAACCTTAAATGAACATGGTACATAAAAATATTGTACATTCAAATATTTTTTTATGATATGTAAAAAAAATATTTATTTAAAAAAAAATCGAAGTCTGGAGTTGTCAACTTCCAACCAACTGTTGCTGACTGTGACAGCTGCTGCGATTTGCAAGGTTTTTTTTTAGAAATTGTCAGTGCTGCTTTTCTAAAAGAAAGTTAGGCAGTAAGCAAGATCAACATTGCTACAAATAACGATAGATTATCGATAAAAGCTCAATAAATTATCGATATAAATCGGAAAATTATCGTTAAAATTGAAAGTTAAAGTATAGACGTTTACGATTTGAAATACAGCACTGGAAATTGTAATGGTTCACGTTCGAATTCATACAACTATGGCACGGTCTAACTAAAAAGCATTAGAACGACAGTTCTACGTTGTTTATAGTAATTCAATGTGTGGAAAACGTTCTATGTACTGAAGATAGATTGACACGAAGTGTAAGTAGTAAGTGTAACTGGTGGACTGAATCTGTTATAGTGTAGAGAGGATATTTCTGGAAACAGTTCTGATGTGGTATATACTCAAAATGAAACTGTTCTTTAAGCATACTCTTTATATACGGTCATATACAGATATACTGTATGTACATACATAATGTAAAGAATCCATTTTTGATTTTTGCCTATTTCGATTTAGCTTATTTCGATTTATGCGAATCTTTCAGCAATTCGATATTCAAGTTTTGTGTTTTGAGTAATTCCATATTTGATTTCTGCAAGTTTCGATTTATATATTTATATGTGGGATTTTTTTTTACATTGGACTATGCAGTTTTCATGCGAAGAAATAACGCAGTTCTCGTTTTATGTGTTTTTGGATCATACAGTGTATTCTCATAAACGACTGTAGATGACAGTTCACGTTCAATTTCCAGCTCGCTCACTCACAAACTCACAAACAAGTAAAGCTAATATAAAGAGTATATGAGTATATGTCACATCCGAATTGTATACCAAATACATTATGCAAACCATTTCACCAAAGCACCATACAGATCGTTTCACAAAAACATCATACAGTACTAATCATTTTACGAAAATACTACTTTATATACAAAGACTCCCCCCCCCACACCCAAAATGAGGGCTCGTTGTATTGTGTTTTTTGTGAAACGTGAATGTTGTCAGATGTTCATGTAGATGTAAACTATAAATGGACTTCTGTTCTGACAATGTTAACGTTTCACAAAAACACTATACAAGGAATCCTTGAATGCTTAAGTGACTCAACGCAGTAGTCTTGAATAGCACTACCAGGGAACTTTACTATACAATATGGTATGAAATTTTCGATTTATGCGGAAATTGTTTGGAACGGATATCTCTCATGCATAAATCAAGGATTTTCATGTTTATCAAACGAATCTTTTTTTAAACTTGTTTGTCATTATGTGCAGTGATGCACGACTGAACGCCTCCTGCAACTGCTGCTTCAATTCCACAATGTACGGTGTGGCACTTGTGGGGCATAATTCTAGAATTGTCCGTTGTAGTTTATCGATTTTGTGAATTCTTAAATGTATGATTTTCGATTTATGCGAGGTTTTTTAGCAGAAGATATTGCTCGCATAAACCAGGGACTATGCGAAGAAACGTCAGATGTTTTTTCGAGTTAATATCGTGTGGTTCAAATTCGAATTTCGAATTAAGTATACAGTATTCGAGAATTAACTTTGCTTTACCTATGTATCAATCAATTGAACGCTAGTAACCACATTATTAGAAATACATATCACTACTATTCGAGCGAATACATTTTCCCGTTAGCATTTGAGCATTGAATGTGTGAATGCAACTTTAATGTCTCATAAACATCATTTCGCATACAATTAATTGCATTGGGACTTGATAATGTATATGTTTGAATAATGACATTGCAATCTCTAATTAACAACACATAGCTAATCCATTAAGTATTAATATTGTTTCAGTTCACACACTGTGCAGTATGTTAAAATTTTAAAATGTATGCGTCATTGCCGAATGAAGCACTTGACTAAAAATGCCACGTGTGGACGTTGGGATTATTTTGGACGAATTATATTTTTTGAAGTGGAAGAAGTCATGGTCATTCTACATTATCCCCATTTCGTGCTGTGGAGGAAATCAACAATTAGTTTCCTTGTGAAAGGCTTTTTTTTTTCTTTTTATTTGGATTCTTTTCCCAAAGAGAACCATGGTAACCATCAAAATTGGTACCTGGAATCCAATGAAACTTTTTCCTAGCAGAGAGTGTCATTAATTCGAGGATTCTGGAAATTTTGAGGCAGGGGGAAATGAAAATGAGATTAGATGAAATGGTTTGATTAGAACATGGTTATTACACTTCTAAGCTGATTTTTCATTAACAAGATTGATTTGAATTCATTACCACATTCATCATTTCGATTGCTGCATTTGACATAATTGGTTTAGACATCTCATGATACAGGTTTATTTTTAATTAACTTTTAAGGAAATCATTTTTCATGTTATAATTATATAGTAGATGCTCTATTATGAACTCACTAGGACTAGAAGATTCAAGTCAAATTTTGTAGACTTTTTTTTGTTGAAGATTTAAAGAGTAGTTACGAAATTGAAAATGGATAAAAAATTTAGTTGGAATTTTAACCACAGATGCTATGCATCAAAACAAAGCAAGAAATTCACGTAAACATGGGTCTGAAAATACATACTCATTTGCATACCTACAGCAATTATGAAACAACGAGCTTAAGCAGTTCGGTGACTTTTCTTTTATCTCAAAAAAAGGGAAACATTTCTGGACCCATGTTTATATGGATTGTTTGCTTGGTTTTGATACGTAGCATCTGTGGTTAAAATTTGACTAGACTTTTAAGGAACACTCTGTATATCGGATTTATTTTCTAAAATATGAAGTTGTGCATATGAATTAATGTAAAATTCATGTATACAATGTTTATTTATTATATTATATGACAGTTTTTAAAATTTTTAGAAAAAAATGACAAATATAAGATGGGCCATTAGGTGACGATGAGTCGAACTCAGCCTTAAAATTGACCATTAGAGCTCTTCATCATAACCACGTGAATGCACACAAAATACGTTCCAGACAGACAGACCGGGGCAGGGTTGTAAATCAGCTTGATTTAAATCGTGATTTAAATCAATTGATTTTTTTTTTAAATTATTGATTTAAATCAGGATATAACATAATCCCCTAAATTCACCCCTTTCTCCAAATACTTTACAACAAAAATTTCATTTAAATAATATAAAATTGTTCTCTAAGGGTACCAAAGATATTTGTATATAACTTATAGCCATTCAGTTATCTCTAGGAATATTCCTAGGATGAGACTAGTTTACTTTAGTATGGACACACTTTTTGAAATATTCATCGTTATTTATAATCGAATCGTCCGGAAACATGAGGCCGATCGTTTCGGACCATTCGGTTATTAAAGTTAATTTTATAACATGTAATTCTGCAGATTTGTGCCCTGTCTATGACAATTACTATTTGTGTACTCTTTTATTGTTACCATACGTTTTATTTAAACCAAAAAAAATATAAGAAAAATTATAGTAATACAGTATACTACACAATCATTATATTACATTATATTACAGTACTATTAAAAAAAAATTTTTTTTGCTGATTATTGTTCTTTAACAGTTCTTGAATTGAAGGGCTTGGTGTGAAAAGGTGCTAAGTAACATATTTGTCGAAAATGACCTAAAAGCATCTTCGAATGTGTTAGGTGCAATTCTACCTTCCCAACCCAAAATTTTGAGCAAAACAACAAAATGTGCAAAGATATTAGTGCAAGAAATGTGAAGTAGCCCATACACAACAAGGCAAATTGAAATCTTTAAACGTATTTTCCTCGAAATTGTAAAAAATGTTACTTAACATCCTTTTACACCTGGCCTTTAATTATTAATTCTTGTATTTATTCATACGTTTCCATAGTACTATTTGTTTATCCGGTCAAAAGACACCGATGGTGCTGCAGCTGGAAGGTAGTGTTTGATCAATCACTGTTTGGTAAACGATCATTGTGGTATAAATAAACTTTGTGTTGTTGATGACGGACTACTGCGTTAGGTTAGTCAGTTTCGACTTGAGTGTTTGTCCCAGGCCTAACCTAACCCAGTGAACCATCATCATAACCCAAAGTGCATGTTTACCACAATAATCAGATTGTACCAAACGATGATCTATCGAATACTACGTTTGAAATGCTGCGCCATCAGTGGCTCTTGGCCAGATAACCTAAAAGTACCACTTTCATTATTTCTTGTGGATTGTGAAAATTGAAAATTAAAATATATTATGAATAAATAATTTTGAAACAATCATCCCATTCATTAAAAACTAAGGTATGATTTGTCAATTGGTGTTTCTAAGCAGAAAATGTCGTATAAATTTGCTTAAATGTTATAGTAAAAAAAATCAAAAAATAATCTGATTTAAATCAAAACAAATCTGATTTTTTGATTTTCTTAAAGAAAATTATGATTTTTTCCAACCCTGTATTGGGGTGATTTGTAGCACAAGTCTTCAACGTCTGTATTTATATGATGAACCGCCATGTTGACTTTTACAAACCTGTTGATTTTGCGCTCTATGTTTGAATTGAGTCAATACTTGTGTCAATGTAATTTAGTTCCCTTGTACAGTCCTTCTCCTCCCCCTTTCCCTTCTCAACGATGACACAAATGTCACTGCAGTTTGAACATTGAAATGCTTTAGGTTGTGATTGCGGCATTGAATTCTGGCTTATCTCCTTGAAACAGTCATATTATACAGAAGATCAAACGGAGATGTTGTTATTTGGATTTACTGGTGGACAAACAAAATTGTCATCAACGTTTTAAAACCAAATGAAAAATTAATGGACGCCAGATAAAAGTTAATACCCATTTTTTACTAATACCCAGTGTTTTTTTTGTTCGGGATTAAGCAATATTCTGTGCGCAGAACAGCGTATTCTGGGTTGTTTGAAACTCCCATCTACTGTCTTGAACCCGGAGTAGGATTAACAAACATAGGATTAACGTTTTTATAAATACACTTATTTAACTACAAATTAATTTAATTAAGGTAAGCAAAAGTTTACTCTTTCTTAATATTGGAAAGAATAGCTTTTCTCATCTCCTTTTGTGGAAATTAATTTTATTATGCGTGGTGTTTTGTTCACATACACTGACTAGAGTATATCAAGATTCTAATAAAATTGAAAAACTACAGCGGACAAATGAAACATTGAAGCGTGATGGTCAAGATTTGCATCGCATGTGGTGTACATATTGTGCGAGCTGAGCGAGAAAATTTGCAGTTGAGGAGTGGTTCAGTCAATTCTGCACCCCGACACAGAATCGCATAATAACGAAATTTTCTTGCTTATGACATCTGGAAGGCCTTGAACGTGTTGCTTTCGTGTTGCTATTTCATGATTAAATGTCATGAAATAGCATATCCGAAAGTCGCATAAATCGAGACTCACCTGTACTGGTGATTACCTGTACAGCGTTTTGATGAAGTGGGAGTAGTTATACTCCTGTGATTATTGCGTGTTACTTTTGTTTGTTAATTGTTTTACTAGTTAACTTTGCTAACCAACAATCGAATAGTTTCGAAGTTTTTCAAGTCCTTCTTCAATTTGTTCAGCTCACGGAAACGATTATCCATCTTTGAGATACTAATTTACCACCATGTTACCGGTGACACCTCTGCCCTGCCCATCACTTTAATAATACTTGACATATACTGTGCAGCGAATTGTACTGTAATGGGCTTGATACTGATTAAAGAGGCTTCTAGTGTGGTTTGTTTTTATTACATATAGTCTATATTTTATTCTAACATGGTTAACGTATAAATGATGACAGAATTAGCTTCTAGCCAAGTCAATAGTTAAAATATCAAAAGCAATGGTTTATATATATTTATTGAAACATCTCTTTGGGACAAAGTATAAGATAAATAAAAAAAACAAGTGCTCATGTTCAGTAGTTCTGTAACTATAAATTCAATTACGTAATCAATTTTGAGTGTCTACTCAGCTAATGACGCAAGTGAATATTAACGAATACGTGAAATTAAACTTTGATTATTTAGTTTTGGTCTCCATAAATATTTTACTTCCCAATTTCATTTCTGTTTGGTTGGTAAAATATTCATTGGTGTTTGTAAAATTGCAAGTCATGAGATATCATTTACTCGGTCACTAACTCTTATTTAAAAAACAAAAACAACCAAAGTTGCACCAAATTATTTTTATAATAATCTGCAAGAATATCTTTTGTTTTTGTTTTTGCTTTGGTGGTGTAGTGTGGCTTGCAATACTGTACTATTATTATAATACTAAAACTTGGTTTACTATGTTTTCATTTTTGCTTCCATATATATTGCCGTATGCATTTAATTTTGCTACACAGGTCCTCGATAGAGAGTTACATTATGCCTAAAACTCCCATTAATCGAAAATCGCATGTATCGAAATTCTCATGAAGTGGCTAAACTCCAGCGTTTAGTCATTTGTGTAGCACCGCGCAAAATCGTATAATAGCGAAATTTAATCGCTTACAGCGAGCATCTTAAAATTTTTTTCGAAAAAGCGAAATCGCACGTAAGGAAACTGCATAAATCGAGATGTTTCAGGATTCTTCGTTGCAATTCATATTATCGATTGGATAGGTACTTGTTGACTAGTAACTCTATTTTACTGGATTCTACCTTTCATTAACCCTTTCGGCTCTGACTTTTTTATATTCATCAGATACTTATGAAATTTGGAAATTTCACTTCGCTGGTGTTTATAAGTTATTCCCTTATGATTTCATTCTTTTTTACGCGCATAATTTTAATTACCGCATGTGCATATTTGTGCACACCAGGGCTCAAAGTTTTTTCATAATTAGGGAGGTTGTTAATTAGTTCTAAAAATATAAACAGGGTTCATTCCTAAAAAATTTAGTTAAATTTTAACCACAGATGCTACTTATCAAAACAAAGCAAACAACTATAAAAACTCGTGCCATGTGGATTCAGTTTAGGCAGGGTTTGACACCGCGGGGGCAAGTTTTCTCTGGGCACTTCCGTTTTCTCCTGCATAATAAAATCCTGTTCCATGTTTATCATCCTCACCTCATCATCATTTCTGTATTTCCAATACAGTCTGAGGGCCAAATGACATACACATAGCTGTAAGGCCAGTCGATGCTCTCGTTAAACTCCAAGTACCTATCTATCTGAACCCATGATGAAGTCAGTACATACATGTAATTTCATACACCAATTGTCTCATAATTGTTATAGATATGCAAATGAGTATGCATTTCCGAACTCGTGTTTGTATGGACTTTTTTACTTTGGTCGAATAGCATCTGTGGTTAAAATTTGACTAAATCGTTTAGTTTCGGGACACCCTGTTTAGTTGAAGACTTGATTTGGATTTTTCTCATCTTTGCTTTCTTTTGTTTGTTTTTTGGATGTCCTTGTTTTGCTTTCATGTCTCTAGTCGTTTTTTATTTCATATTTTAATCTTAATTTACAAAGTGGGTTTATTTATTATTATTTTTGTTTGTTTTTGTTTTCTTTGTTCGTTTCCCCTCTTTTTTTGTGTCCCGCATCTTTGTCGGACTTTTGTGATTTGGATGATGTGCATCAGGTGTTCGGCTTGTTTCTTTCACCGCAGATGCCAGCAGTCCGACTTACTCACCTCACATGTCGCTTGCCAATCAAGCCATGTCAGCCACATTGGCGGAAAGGTTCCAGGCTGCCAAGAATCGCTCGTACTCGACGACATCACTGGTTCAACTGCCGCCATCTCCACGCTCACGTCTGGCTCGTGAACGGAAGACTGTGTGCAGTCTCCACCCACTCACTGCTTCGGACATAAGGCACTTGCACACTCTGTCCAGGGCCACTGTAGACGAAACGGAAACAGACGACGAGGAGCGAAGGCATCATCATTCCACAACTGGTCCCCCTGAAGCCCCTTCAATTCCACCGCCTCCTGCCATTAAGAGACTCCAACCCACTTCTGACTACGACAGTTCGGACTCACCTAATAGCAGTGACAACAATGAAACTGTTGTTCCGTCAGCAGTGGACACTGATAGCTCTTCTGTCTCACCACCCGATTTACCACCTGAGCGATTTGCCATTGAAGATCCAGAGACTGTCAACAGCGATGGGGTAAGTTTCTGTAACTTATTTACATGTCCATTTTTTTTTGTAAGTCGATTATTTGTTACCCGCATGTTTCATCAACCATGTTTGAAATTATCCTTTTTCTGGTGTTTCAGTTCAGTCAATATTTATGATTTTAAGAAAACAGTCAGTATTTATGTTTATTAGCAAATTCCACTAACCATGTTTGGAAATACCCTTTTTTATTATGCTTTTAATATCAGCTTTTGATGACGTGTGCAAATTGAAATAGTAGACTAGACAGTATTTGTTAGTGTGTTTCCTGACAATCTTCTAGTGATGAAAGCAAAGTCATACTGTGACATCATAGAACTTTATGAATCATCTCCAGTGTTCTAACTTTATGCAAATTCTAACTTGATCATTGTATAAGGTGATAAACTATTGCAGCACACCTATGATCATTGTTGCAACAAGTTGTAACTTCTTGTGATAACATTGTTTGTTAGATTTCTGTTCATTTGAAGGTTACTTTAGACAGTGCATAGCTCGTGGTCAGTACATATCTACCGGTATTGACTTATTTTTCATTCCACCAAAATCATGACAAACTAATCTGCACAATCTCTTCTATATTTGCTTGTATAATATGTAGGGTGTCCACCAAATCTTTAGACTATTTAACGATAATTAATATGCAAATAACTTTGTGACACCCAATATTTTAATACATTGTTAAATGAAAAATGTAGATGCATTACTAATACTCGTATAGTGGCTTACACGTTTATAAGCGTTTAATAAGCATTTAATCTGACTGGACGTTTTTAATTTTGACAGACATAAATCGACGAGTTATATATAGGCTACTTTTAAAAAATTAGTTTTTGCTAAAATGTTAGGGTATAATACCATACTTGAAGAGCTTATTTACAAAACGTCTTAGGTCCAGGAAATACAATTTTTCAGGAAACTTTTTTTTTTTTTATTCTTTTATAAGACACTTTGCAAATAAATGGGGTTTTTGAGTCTTGAAATAATAAGTTTTGAGTCTTGAAGGTAACATATTTGGAATCAGCGATGCACAGATATTTTCCTCTTTGCTCAAATATGATTTAAATTGGAGTTGAGCCTTTTTGGAATAAGCTCTTCATTTGCTAATTTCGAATTCACACACACTGTATATACACACACAAACATATGCAAACATTTCATGGAATTTCACACGAGACAAAGGTAATATTTGGTTGCTTTTATCGAATCATACCACTTTTGTTTGACATCAACAAATACCATTTCATCACAGACTACATTTTTTTTTATTAAATTTGTGTTTGAAACACAAACTTGTTGGTTTTCATTTCTTAAAAATATATAGACAGAGGATGCTTAGAGAATGTGATAATTAGCTTGATTAAACTTTCTTCCCAGATTTTTGATAAACTAGAGGGTTTGATTTCAAACAGGTGTCGATCTGGTTGAGACGAGAGATTAAATTCTACGTCATCGCGTTTTACGTTTGACGTTCGATTCGATGATCGTTTTCATAATTAAAAATTGGACATACACTTTCAACAGTCATTAGCTAGTTGGTGACGCAAGCAAATATTTCAACACAGTAACAGTTTCCAGAACTAGAAAACTGGATCAGAATTTGACTGCTGCAAAAACCGTTTGCACCACATTGTTTTTTTCTCGTGTTGGTTCTGAAATTTGATGCACTGATCATGTTGCACTTTAGATGAGTTTTTGGTAGATTGCAGATGAACCCAGATGAATAGATACATTCTTCGTTGCTATTTAACCAGAAAAGTTTGAAACTCATTATTGGGATAGTGGGTCGTGGGTGTAGGACATGTTTTTATTAAGTTATTTTGAGAAAACAAATTGTCCTGTGGTAGAAGAGAATATGAGATCGATTGCATTCTTTTTCGTGTATGTTTAATACTGTTGCTGGGTTAGCTAGATTGAAATTTGGTGTACGTTTTTCTTTCATCAGTGTTTTCTTGTAAGAATGTTCACTTTGACATGTGGGACTTTGATTATTGGCAATTCCATGGAAAACTTGACCAATAGAGATTGCTAGGCAAAGTGAATTCAAGGGTATTGGTTACAAACCATCAATAAACATGGCATTGATGATTTGTTCTTTTGCAGTGCTGACATTAACATACTGGTATTTTAGGAGCTGCAGGGTGAGACGAATGGGTAGTCTATGTTTTTAATGAATATGATGATTGGAGCTAAATGCCATTTTTTGTCTCAATATAAAATGCCCGTTGTAATGCTTTGGTGTAACGCTTCTCAGAATGAAGTCAGCATTCTTATTTATTGATTAATTTGAAAATAAAACTGAGAAATATATAATTTTTTAGTGCAGGTCTAAGTGCATAAGAAACAGGACACCGATTTATCATAAGATTTACGATGTGTTGAAATGACATTGGCGATCACCCTGCCAAAGAGACTTGACATAATTGGATAGAAGTAGCCAAAAATGACCTCTATCTCGTGTGTAGCAAAATTTTCAATATGGAAAATGCGATTCAGTATTACTTCATTTAAACATCAAGTGTTGAATTTATCATAATATTATTAAAATAATATTTAAAATACTAATATAATAAAAAATATTTATTCTATCTGGCAAGTATGAATATGACTCAAATCAGTGAACTTAGGACTTTTTCTTAGAACCGCTTTAATTAGATTTCTGAAGTGGGTTTTTTTTTCGGATTGTTTATGAGTAGGCCCTAATAATTGTCAAAATTGACAGGGTGATGAAAATTATTAGGGTCTTAAGTAATGGCAGTTACCACTTTGCGCACTGAAATAATAATAATAATAAAAAAAAGAGTGCATGTTTACACGATTAGGCTTTCAACTCACGTGGTGCAACATCCTGTATACAGTGAAAGAAAAAAATAATAATAATCCTTTCTGTACTATAAAGTGACATCAACTTTAGATGGTAGTTTCGTGTTGGAGAAAGTGACGCAGTTCTCAATTTTTCACTTCCCCTTTGATACAACAATAAACATTAGGATTGCATTTCCTGGAGATGCCGGGTAAATTTCTTCCCATCAAAATATTAAGAGTTTAATTCATGTCTGTCTCTTGGCTGGTGGTCTGAATTCACGGTGTCATATCAGGTTTAAGTGACACTATTTGATTCAACATGATTTAGAATTTTTCCAGCTGTACAGTCGTTCAAACTTTCGTGTCACTTTGACGACTGTTTTGTATGTAAAGTAAAACTGAAATATTTTGTACCTTTATACTTTCTTGTAAGGTTTAGTGATGAGATTCCCTTCTATTCTAATGCAGTCTTAAACACAAAGAATAAATGACCGTTAAGATAGTATTTAAAAAAAACAACTTATGCCTTGTTCTTCGATATTCATGAGCATATCAAGTTCGCTTATTCGCGAAATTATGACTGTAAAGTCTCTCCACACATTATCGATCTATTGGCCCCTCACATTCGCGATTTTCGTATTTACTGTGCTTAATAAAACTAACAGGAAATGTAGCAGAACTGGGTTCAAAATAAACACCAGTGTACATTTCAATCACAACAATGATCTGTCAGTGTTTTAACTAATACAGTATTTGAAATACTAATACAAATACTTCATGAAAAACGTATTTTAAATTTTAATAAAAATACTTTGAAAAAATTATATTTAAAATACTATTACTAATACATTTTTTCTAATACAAAATACTAATACAAAGTGGTGCTATAGTTTCAGTTCACACATTGAACTACGATATGATATATGGAGATAGATGGTAAATTTGTAGAGGTATCCGTATGGAAGTCGATGTTTTCCATTATTGTAAGTTGTGGACTTGTGAACATGGATTCATGGAATGATGAACCCATAAATTGAATGGGATGGAGTGATGGGGTTTATATAGTTTATAGTCTACTCATTCGCTGAAATCACTCCGAATAGACTTGCTCCGAATCGACATTGCATCGACTTACAAAACTCTGCATAAAGTTGTTTTTTTAGTTTACACATTGGAAAATAAATGGTATATAATATTATCATGATTTGCATGTAAAAAAGCAGTACAAGTGCAAACATGAGCAAACAAACAAATTGGAGAGGGTGCACTAAAAAATGGATTTGTTAGTTTTTTTTTTTTAAGTTTTACTTTTTATAGTTCTTAATTAAAATCTCAACACGGACAATACATATAGTCTATAAAAGCTTATCAAAATTCGTCTTTAACTTTGGTACCGAATTTCGTAATAATCGTTTCAAACGTTTTTGATTGTTTGCACTCAAGACAGGCAGAATTTTATTTATTTACAGTAGATATTAAAATTGGTCATGTAGATGCCATACAAACTATTTGGATAAAAACTGCATACCGGTACCTTAAGAGCATTTTAGAACATCGTATAGCATATTCTCTTTTGTGCAATCTAAACACTACAGAATAAACAATTTTGTATTTAGAATTTGATGCTTTCGGTGAAAAGAAAATAGATTTATTAAGTAGTTTAGTGGTAGAAGTAAAAGAAACTTTGTTTTCTTTAAATTTGCGTAATTCCGTTGTCAATTTGTTTACCCGGAGAAAATTTGGAGAGCTTTATAGGCCCTATAAGGTTTTCGGAAGAAAATTTTAAGAATTTCATGTAAGGTTTGCTATTCACTGAACATAATCTTATGTAAGTAAATATTAGCATTTGAAAAGAAAAAAATGACCTGGGGGGGGGGGGTTACATCGTATAGTGAATTGTTAGCATTGGTAAACTCCTTTTGATGGAACATGGCAAAGATAGTTAAGAATTGATATGAAAGAAAGGTTCTTGTTCATATACAGTTTCGTATACTATACAAAAAAAAATTTATAATATTCTTTGGAAAGCCTTTAAATTAGCACACCTTTTCAACATAGGCAATATATTTTCAACGTATGCATAATTTTGCTGAACTGAAAATGAGGAATTTTAATTCGAAGCGTGTTTTGTGTGAAATTTAAAAATACATTACGTAGAAGAAAAAATTGGTAATTAGACGAATTTATGTATGTTGCATGTTAAAATAACATGCTGACATTTGTGAAAAAAAATTAGGTACTGCTCACTTTTAATTTTTAGTTTGTTTGCTGGAGGCATTTTCCAGAGATCCTTAGCAAAACTCAAATTCGATATGATTATAAGAATGCATTACAACCTAATGTTTTTGTTAAATTAGTGGAAGAAATAACCAGTAGTCATGATTTCATTAATGTATGTTTAAAACATTTCGGAAGCAATATTTTATTTTTATGAGATGTTGAAACTGTTAATGTAATCGAGTTAAATTGAAAACTAGGTGAAGTTGATAGGTTTTTAATGTATTTTAAAGCAGCTGATGTTTCCGAGACTTCTCAAAGAGGATACAGAGTATGAACAAGATTGCGGTGATTTTTAAAAGGGTGTTATCAGGATCTCGGTGTATCGTTTCAGTCATTTTTCAGCTTCGGTTTTGTGCCATTTTGAAAGTATGGATGTGGTTATCAGCTGGTAACATGTAGTCCATTTTGAGACCTGCATGGTATGGTACCAGTAGATCATGCATTATCCATTGCGGTCATGGTGGAAGAGGTCAGCGGATAATCAATCTTCTTCCCATATAGTAACAAATGATGCAAGGTGCAGAAAAACACTCGAAATAATGCTGCCATTAGTGTAATGCAGGACAAAACGCTCTAGATAGGGTTCTATGGGTGCTCGACTAAAAATACAGTTTGACACGAAGTACAATTATGTCTCGTTTTTCACGGTTTTTTAGCATATGCGGTTTATAATATTTTTGTTTTGATTAGTAGAATTTTCATTAAGTTTCAGTAATATATTACAAAGCACATATGACATAAGTGCGGAGTACTATTTGAATTACCCATTAGTATTAGTTTATATTTCACGCGGATGGCGTTACTTTCTTCTTAGATAATATTTTCACAACTAGATGGTAGCAAGATTACTTTTATACAGAAGTATAGAAGCAATCTTGATGGTAGTAACCAGTAACGGTACTATCTGGTTTTACTTAAGGTTAGGTGATTATAAAATTTATTAACAAATATGGCCTTCAAATGTTCAGAAATTGCTACAAGCGAATGTGTAAAAGGAGCAAGAAATTATGA
Source organism: Cryptops parisi (assembly GCA_034695005.1). Taxonomy (NCBI): domain Eukaryota; kingdom Metazoa; phylum Arthropoda; class Chilopoda; order Scolopendromorpha; family Cryptopidae; genus Cryptops; species Cryptops parisi. The sequence continues at coordinate 24,994 of JAQIWH010000312.1, read as the reverse complement.
CGTTGTGCAGTTTTTTACTATTTTCCACATGATTTGTTATTTTATATTGAATTTTGGTAACTGCGATACTTTCCAAGAACGTAATGAGGGATTACTCATTGTATTATGTAGTACGTTATCATAATGCCACGTAATCAGTATAGCGGCTCAGTTGATTCGCGTAACCAACCATTAATTCTCTTTATGGTCACTTTAAGCATCCATGTTGGATCAGTGGTAAACGTGGAAAGTTGGATAATCGATGATTTACCGTGGTATAAGAGCTTATGGTCACTTCCCAATATCAATGCCTGGCTGGCTGGCTCGCAACAGGATGTTGCCTTTTCTAAAAGATCAGCAATGGACCACAGAAAGCAACTAGTAGATAAGCTAATTAACCGTGTGCTGCTATTCATCTCAAGAACTGGTACTTTGTGGGATAAGACATAGCTTTCCATTAGCATCCATCGTTCAAGTAACCATCGATTTCGTTAAGTGGGTAATGGATGAAACTTTTTCTTTTGATGTGTGTGTGTGTTTTTGGATAGTCTTAGGTAAACAAAGCTCTTAGAAAAGAAGAAGGAAAAAAAAACATGACTTCTAGTGACAAGACGAAACAAGACAAGACAAATTTAGTCTCGAAAGATGCTGAACAAATTGAAACTGTGCTTTGTTTTAATGATTGTTGGCAAAGCTCTTAAAGTTTCATTCACGTAGGAGTTTTGGTAGTGGTAGTACAAGCTGGTGGCAAGATAACTGGAAACATTGGACCCCAAACTTGTTCTCGATAATTACTTTGTTTTCCAGATCACTTAGTGGTTTTGTTTTTAAAGGAAAATAATGAACTCTAATCTACTTGCTAAGCATCATCTACCTTTGTCTATACTAAAAGTTTTCGGATTACTGGAGTAATGTTTTCTGAATCATATGTTGTTGATCTGTAAAGATACTGGGATTCGAGAATATGAATATCACTTACTATTACTACAGTATATGAATATTACTTACTCAGATCTGTCCATCTCTGGAATGCTTATTGTTTACACTGAAGTTGTTGTAAATCCTGTATATCACGAGGTTCAACATAACGTGGGTGTAAACAATGATAGCGCATTGCCTGTCATTTTTTAGGGTTTACTTTCAGTTGTAGGCCATGGGTGAGTTAAACTGTTGGGTGTTAGAAAATCCAATGCTAACAGATGTTAAATTCAGGAGTTAGTCACTTTAATTATGTCTCCACTTATCGCATCCACCTAGTTTAATTAACCACTGTTCATGAATGAGCCATAGTGCTTTTAATGTGTTTGCAGTACGCTGTCGCTTCGTTAATGTTTATTGCTTTTAGTGTGTGGCTTTTCCAGTTAAAAGTTATAACTTTCATAAAGCAATTGCATTTTTATGGTATAAGTTTTATGTCTTTTTTGAACACCCTGTAGTACTTTTATATTTATAGTATCTAATCTACTAGTGTAGTGGTTTAAGAAATATTTTTAGTACGGTAACAGAAAATAACAATGCTAAATAACAAACTAACATTCTTTATCTCTAAACATGACTAATAGTTAAATAATTAATAGTGAAATAGAGTGGCGATCGTTTTAGTATTGAATAATTAGTTAATACAGTGAAACATCAAATTACGAACTAATCAAAACCAGTGGTAGGTTGCATTTTCAATTGTACGGATTTCTTAAATACAGTGGTATTATAATCACGGATAGTGTTATCAGTCGGCTATTGTTATCATTATCAGTGGGTCCCAAGAAACTTAATGTTTTATTTCCATGGTTTAATGTTATCAGCCAGATATTGTTATCAAAAAGCACTGGTTCCTTAGTAATCACAATAGCCAGATTTCATTGTATTCGAAAGTATATGTTTTCAGATTTCATGGTCACCCCTATAAGTTTTATATATACGCTTTATTGGTTATTCGTAACTTAACTAGTGATATATGAAAACAAAGTAGCATTCATTATAAGGCAACTTGAAACGAATTCCATGTTATATGAACATTTACGATGGTAGAGTGCATTATCCATGGTAACACAGATAATAATGCATCACCATGGTTTTGCATCATCCGCAGAGATGACATGTACCAGCAACTTGTATTGTCACTTCCTACTTTTCACAAATTCAATGCGTTAATAACAAGCATCCATATTTAAAGAAGACTTTTTTTTTTCATTTCTTTTGTTTTATGTTTTTTGTGTGTAATTTGAAAACAACACTTTACAACTTAGTGATGGTTAAGCTTACCATTTCCAGCGTTGTTGGTGCTATTCCGATTAGCTTAGCAGACGTACACAACAAACAGCTCAATATAAAGTGAAACTGACAGGTCACTATCTCGTGGGTCGTTTTCGTGACAGCTAACATTTACACAAGATTCGCATAGGTTTTATTATATAAACATTGGTTCAAGGAGATTCCCCAATGATGAGCATGATGGAAACTTTCATTTATTGTCAACAAAAGCGAACCAAGAGCTCGTTTCATGCAGAAGAAATAATTTGAAATAAGCGAAGCGCGTGGTACATGTTTGAAAGATATTGTCTTCTTTGTCCCTTTCAGCGCTCTTTCGTCTTGCCCGATGGGAGCAGATTTGACTTGAATTTTCTTGAGACGGACCCACTGTGGAATTCCATTAACGAATGGGATTATTCCATCTTCGAAGTTGGCGATCGTTCCCAAGGCTGCATTCTCAGTCAGGTAAAATAAACCCCACCAACTGAATCGTACTGATTTAATTATTTGTTTAGTGCAAGTGTTCCTGACATTTCTTTTACTAACATGCGTGTAGAGCGAGCCCTGCAATTCAATGAACTGACAAGGGGTAAAAGGGTGTCTGTAATCGTCGATTTACTATAGTTTTCGAGGGACGTGTAAATAGTAGGAATAAAATACAAAAAAATGTAGAATACGAATGCTAATACCAATACAATATGCATATATAGTAGTTGGTATTGATGGGTACTGAGCATTGAGGGACGTTGTAAGTCTTACTGGTAGTAATTGGCAGAAACTGGTAAAATAAAAATGAACCTTTAAAAGTTTAAACCTTTGCCACATGTTTTGCCACTAATTTTTGTTGTTACAGATATTCGTTAAATGGATAGTCTTCAGTGAATCGAGGTTTCAGTGTAATGTGCTATAAGAATCTTCATTTGAATTAATATTGACTTATCTCAAATAACTGGGATGCAAATTTCTGAATACTACATGTGAAGATCTTTTTTTTCCACCCACTTATTCTGGTCTTTTAACTCCACTTGGGGTGAGTAAAAGTTTGTAAAAAAGAAATTGAAAAAATGAAAGATTTGGGAGGTTATTTTGGTTTTCAACAACAGTTTAATAGGGGTGTGTAGTTACTGGTTATCATACCAATTACAGGGGTTTAGTTCTAATTTTTAAATTGGAAAAGCATTGTTGTACTAGTTCTTGTGGGCACTAAAGTTTCTGGTAATGGTACCAAGTTTCTTGAAAATTTTGACCATCACTTGTTCACTTTTCAGATTAGGCTTACTATAAATTTTTCTCAATTTCACAAAACTGGAGTTGAACCCTTTTGATTTTTAAACTTGCTCTTAAATGAGGCATTGGTATGAAAGAATGTTTAGTTGCAGTTTGATGAAAAATGACAGAAACATTTTCGAAAGTGTTAGGTGTAGTTCTAATGGGAACTAACAGGTGTTAGGTGCATAATGCATGATGTTGAGCAAAACAACAATATATGCAAAGATATTTGTGCAACAACTGTTAGGTGGCCGATAGACAGAAAGACAAGTACAGAACTTTAAACGAGTTTTTCTCGAAATTGATGCCTAGTCCAACTTTATGCCAATTCAAGTTGAACCATTCTGATTTCAGAGGAACTCATTCTTAAATGTTTGCCATATATATATTTCTTATAATATAGACAAACGTTGGTTCACTAGTAATTCTTCTGGTTTCTTATAAAGGCACCAACGTTTCTTGAAATTGCACTTCATCATTCATTGATACGTTGTTTCAGATTGTTATTCGAAAAATGTTTCTCAATCTAATATTCAAATTCAAGTAAACTACAAATACATACCTACCTTCAAATTCAAGTGGATGAATTTTTATATAAGAGAAACCTGTTGTCGGATACTATTACTTATGTTTGTTTCTTTGTTTAATATTTACAGATGTGTTATCGCATTTTCTTTGAAGTGGGTCTTTTCGAAACGTTTAAAATACCTCTGTTGGAATTTTTCAATTATTTTCATGCTCTGGAAATGGGTTATCAAGAAAAGCCATGTGCGTATAAACTAATTTTTGTTTACAAGAGACAAATTAAAAATTTGTGAATTCATCATTTTATTAAAAAAATTACAAAACAAGGTATCGAAAGTTTTGTTATTAACAGTTTAATTTTTGCAGATCATAATCGAACTCATGCAGCAGATGTGTTACACGCAGTCTACTACCTCACTTCTCAGGCAATTCCAGGATTTGTACAGTTACCTCTAGAATCGGACACTCCACCACCAATGCAAAAGAATTGTAAGTGAATTCTTTTTCTTGGAATTGCTGTTGATTCAGTTTGTGCTGTGACGTATAATTTTCATGGAAAATGTGTTTCCAGTTGAATGAACTTTACAGCAATTTCCCGTTTTTATGCCGTTTGAATAGCGTTTTTTTTATTATTAATATAGGGCTGTTTTTATTTTATAGCTGCTGCTATATGCTTAAAAAACTCGATCTTATGCTAATTGCTAAACTTCCTGCACTGTAAACATACGTTTGAGCTAGGTCTGGATACTCAACTGTTACAAAGCTCACATTTTTAAAAGTAATTTTATGTTAGTACATAAAATTATGTACAAACCATGTGTTATGGCAATATATAGAATCCACTTATGAAATAACACCTTGTATAATAGAGCTTACAACTATTTAGGTCAATTAATGTTTTCTTTAATCTTTCAAAAACCCATTTAGATCTAAATTTAGGTCTAGTTTTAAATCTAACCAAAATTCTTGTTAATTTTTATTCCAGTGCTAATATCATACATTGCCTGTACTAGGCTTGATATTCCATTGGATTTTATGCATTGCCAGTAACAAAAAAACTATTTCATGCCATTAGAATTAAATGTAAAAGCTAGCTGGCTGGAACCATCTCTATAAGAGCCCACTAAGAGCACTTAATTACTATAAGAGCCCACATGAAGGTTAAAGTGGAGTTTATGAAGCTTCCCTTTTGTGTGTTCCGGTAGCTCAGGAGGTCTTGGTACGAGTGCGAGACATCCCTGGTTTGATCTCAGGCTGTAACAAGGAGTTTTGCAATTTTTGTCTTCAAATTATTCAAAATTTTATTCCATGTTCATTATGTTAAAAAATTATTGATACCAGTAGTTAAAAAAATAAGTCAATTGTTTTGTGTTGGTTTAGTTTCTCTCTTTTAACTTAATTTTGATACAGCTTTGTGGAAAATGAATTAACTTGATTTATGTTAATTCTTGTGAGAAATAAATTAATTTTTTTTGTTGCAAATTCAGCACTTTTCGGTTAGTACCTGTAGTTTCCAATTAGCAAGTGGCAAATTTGACATAACCCTACTAAAATTTTGGTACCATAATAATTAGGCTAGTGATATAATATACTGTATGCCATGTAGGCTTATAATGAACTAGCGATTGAAAACATTTTAATAACTAATTTCGTATAATTAACCTTCTATCAACAAGGGAGGTTAATTAGCAATCAAACAACAAACTTGTACTGGTTTTTACTATAAGTGTTTTCTAATAGATAAAGTGTGCTAATTAAATATCTGTATGGAAAAGTTAGTACAGTATAAACCAGTGCTGAATTTCTAAAAAATTAGGCAGTACCTAACATTGATAAACATATCAATACATTATCGATAAATTATCGATATAATTCGAAAACATATCGATCGATATCGAATTAAAGTATATGCGACAGTGAAATACAGCACTATATAAACTAACTTAATTAGTGTGGAATCGAATAATTTAATATCTAATTATAACAAAGAATAACTGTTCAACTCGAATTGTAAAACATTTCAGTTCATTGTTTTAAAAATGAGTGTTGTGTCGATTTTAGCTGAAAATGGATCGACAGTGGGGTTAGTAACTCGCCAAAGCTTCAATGCAGAAGATACCTATGGTATCATGGGTGCTAACTTTCCTGCACTGGAACTGATGGCATTGTATGTGGCATCAGCCATGCATGATTACGATCATCCAGGACGAACCAACGCCTTCCTTGTGATGACGCATGCACCGCAGGTACATAATGAAGTTTTTATTTAACATGCATAATTCATCACCTGTAAAAAAATGCTTAAAAGAAAAACTGTTTACCTTTCTGACCAGGTACACATTTTTTTGACAGTTCTGCAACGTTTCCTCTTCCTTCTAGAGGCTTGGTTAGGTTGAGAAGAAAGGTGAGCAAAAGCTAGGAAAGCCTCTACAAGGGAGCTGAGACGTCATGGAGGTGTAAAAAAACAAACAACTGATGGGGGTGAACGCTGTGTTTAAACGTCGAACTATGATGTCCTGTCTTGTGTTTTTCGGTTTATGCCATTTTTTGAGTAATTCAATTCAATTCGAGTTATTCGACTTAATGCCAGTTTTCGATTTATGCGATTTTTGGGAACTTTAATTTTCAATTTATGCCACTTTTTGTTACATTGAACTTGGGCAGTTTTCAATTTATGTAAATCATGTGGGCTAAGCATGTCGCTATCACATGTTGAACCTACCGCTAATTTGTGTTCTGTATACTACTCGGACATAGTTCTACGTCAAAATCAGGGATACCCGGTCTGTACTGCAAAAAAAAAATATTTTTATCAAAAATGTTTTACTGGTGATAAATTAAGTCTATCATGGTAGGAAATTATGCTTTTTGAACTTGATGCATATTTTATGCAAATGTGTTGGGTGTATCTTTGTTTTTACATGATGTTCTGATGTATACATTGAAATTTATAATTATTATGCACAGGCGGTGCTTTATAACGATCGGTCAGTGTTGGAGAATCATCATGCGGCATCCGCTTGGAGTTTACTTCTTTCCAAACCCGAATTCAACTTTCTCGTTCACTTGGACAAGGCCGAATTCAAACGATTCCGCTTTCTCGTCATAGAAGCCATTCTTGCCACGGATCTGAAACGACACTTCGATATACTAAGAGAGTTCAATGAAAAAGCAGTAAGTGAGAAATTCTTTTGCATCGTAAAACATTCATAAAACATGGGTATTAAATGACATTGATGTATGGAAGCCATGAATTTATTATGACTATGGTGCTCTGGGTATTTCAAGATATGTTTTCAGCAGTGATAAATTATATAATTTTTTCCCTGTAAATATCGTATCTACAAAAAAAAAAGAAAACACGTTTTGTTTATAACGGCCATTAATCTCTCGAAGCTGGTTACTGACATGTTCGTATTGTTGTTTTTTTTATGGCTATATGTATTTGTTTTTGCAGGCTGCAGACGAGATTAGGAAAATAAAATTATAATTATATTTGTTGCAGCTGTGGATTAATTTTGCAGGATTAATTATAGTTTATGATAGGGGGGGCAATGTCCATATCAATTCATTGGGATTATTCGACCTGGCATCAGTTTGAAAATGAATGTTCATTGACATCCAGGAACAACAAAGTTTTATTGGTGTTTAGCAATCGAATAAATAGATGTTGAAAGAATCTCCAATTTTGTAATTTGACATCTGTATAGTTTTGTGTGTAGCCTTGAACCGAAAAATGATCTCGATGGCAATCCATGAACTCTGGCATAGGCTGCACATATTGATAATATCAAGCTGACAAACTATTTAGGATTTATGTTTTGTTAGAATTTATGATTATTTTTTTAAAATGGCTCATTATTTAAATGTTAGGAGATATCATGGTTTATAAATTGAATTTAGTCTCATTGTTTATCTTGCTATTGGTGAATCCTCTGGCTTTCAAGCATTCCCCATAGATATATTGGGTAATGATTTCTATTAATTTGATAACCCAATATGGTCTTTAAGCATGCAAAGGGTGCTACAAAGTGAATGTTTAAAAATGAGGAAAAAAGTTTCATTATATACCTCATAACTTTGATTTTATAATGAATCATAATGTTCTTAATCACAGTTTTGTTAACTTTGGTTTTAGTTATTGCAATACTGTTAGGGTACTAAACCTCAGTGTCAGTGGTGTAGTAACTCATGGTGTCACCATTTTTATCCTATTTCAATCTCAAAAAAGTTATTGCTGTAGATTTAAAAATACTATTTTTTACACTATTGTAGCTAAAATACCATAAAAATTGACAAAGTCAGTGACTAAACCTTGCATGAAATGTCCTGCACATAAACGATTATAAGGTTCTAAAAGTTTTTACAGCATAAAACTTTAGATTTGTAGTAATTGCAAATTTTATATTGATACAGTACATTTAAGTTGGACTTACGAAAAATATGCTTTTGTGGTTATAATTAACAGGGGATAGTATGAAAAATATTCATGCAGAAACACTGCACAAAAACATTTAGTCACTTTGGTGTCACCCTTCTGGTGGTGTCACCCTGTGCTGTTTGCAGCCCCTAATGAAACCACTGCTTAGCTTCTATGGATAACAATTATATAACTATAAATGGTCTATTATAAATATGATGTCTGATATCAAACATATCAATTTACACAGTACAGCATCACTACTATAATACTGGTAAACATGCCCGTCCTTATAAAGATTCCTGTTTTGGTTTCTTCTTTAACACTTGAGAAACATCAATATTCAAAAGCGTAAACATTTGTTTCCTATTGTTAATTTAGCTCTATTCATGGGCAATATTGATCAACAACGATGTTAAATGATGGATCTTGAATAGGTTGCTGATGATGCCCGTGGCTTGGATTGGACGAACGAAGCAGATAGACTCATCACCATGGAAATGTGTATCAAGTTGGCAGATATTAGTGGGCCTTGTAAACGATTTGACTTACACAACCAATGGACTTATCGCATCGCCGAAGAGTTTTACGAGCAGGTGATAAACCATCATAAATGACCGATTTTTTTTTGCAAGATTTTTTTTGTACAGAGTAATTGTAAGGCTGTTGTTGATAGGGCGATGAAGAATTGACGTTAGGTCTTCCTATCTCCCCGTTCATGGACAGGAGAAATCCGCAGCTTGCTAAGCTGCAAGAGTCATTTATCACCCACTTAGTTCAACCATTATGTCATTCGTATGGAGAAGCAGGATTGTTACCTGGCCAATGGATAGAAGAGCCGGATGATGGAGAAACACGTACGCATCAATATTGAAATATTTCTTTATCGTAAATTATGATTTGGTGAATCGTAATATATATAAAAATATATATTATATATATTTTTTTATTTCAAGTATCAAATTAAGTATAATTTTTGTGCCTTTTTAAAAATTCATTTCATGTTCGGTTAACTTTACATTCCAGAAGAGAAAGAGGATAATAAAGATAGCGAAGACGACGATGAAGAAGAAGCAGATGAACATCCTGGTAAATATGACGACTAGTTTCTCAGACGTTGGTTTAAGTTTTTCAGCTTTGACTATTACTAGATGAATGCTTGTGTGTGCAATTTATTTTATGAGCAGGTGAACTTGGACCTGTAATAAGCAGTCTCAGTTGCACTTGCTTTTTTTTACAGCATTTCCAGGTGGAACATGAAATGTACGATTGACATGACCTGTAATTAGAAATTTGTTTATGCTATTAGCATGCTTTTTTGGTTATGTTTGGTTGCACAAAGAAAAGTGGTTGAATACACCTGTTATAAGTGGTGGTGTATTGTTGTAGGTAGATGTATATTTCAATGGGACCTAGACAAACTGTCACCACATAATTTGCTTATAAAAAAGTAAGGAGGTACATAAGTGATACAGGTTTACATGACATAGGTTACGTATACAGGGTGAATCAGAATGGCTGTTCTTAACTTTCAGAGGTGATAGACGGCATTAAATGAAACGTTTTTTTAATAATAAATTAATGTGTGAAAACACTTTCCTAAAGAGACACAAGAAAATTACGGAAATGAAAATGCCATATGCTCTCGGTGTGGAATGTAACGTATTGGCATATTTCCAGCAGGGTTATGATTATTATTACTATGGGAACAATGTATTATCAACACATCATAAAAATTCCATAATTTTGTTGTATCTTGTTACGGAAGTATTTTTGCACTATTGTTTATTATCAAAAGTTGTTTCAACACATGCCTTCTATTATGTATGAAAGTTAAGCATAGGCCTACCAGTAGTTATTCTTGATCACCCTGTATAACCTACAGTACAGGTAACTTTATGGTACATGGTTATATGCTGATTTTGCCATGTCAATAGGTTGACATGTGTGTAAAGCATTATTCAAACATATGTGGTTTCTATTAATTTGGGAGTCTTAACTAAACTTGTAAAAAGTTTTTTTTCACTGAAAATATTATTGTTGAAAACTTCTTGCCAAAGTTGGTTAAATGATTTCAAAAATTGAATTGTATGCACTTTTTTGCCATTTATTTTTTATACAACATAAAAATTGAAAACTGGACATGTTTCGGAGTGCTAGGCTTTATCCTCGATGACACCAACGAATTTTTTATTATTATTAATTTTCAACAAGCTACTGCTGAGAATGGAGCTTAATGCTCCGAAACTATGTCCAGTTTTTAATTTATGTTATAAATTTAAGTTATGTTATATAAAAAATAAATGGCACAAAAAAATCAAGTATTATGCATAGCATACAATCCCAATTTTTCAAATGTTAACTAAACTTTTAAGATTCAGCTGAACAAATTTATATATACCTTGTGTAATTAATGGTAAGTTGGTGTTTAATCTAGTATTCATTTATTTTTGTATTCAAGAATCCAACTATAAACAAGCTTTAAAAAATTCAGTGAGGAGGATGTCATGCTTGCAAACCACTCATCTCAAAGAAAACCATGATTATTGGATCACTGTCATAAAGGCAATATATTATGCAAAGTTGCACATTATTTGATTAGGTGTGAGATAATCAAAAAGTAACATTGACATCAATAACATCCTAATGGTATTACTGTATGTTGAACTGAATTAGGATGAAGAACGTGGAGAGAACGTTGAACTCGAAACAGCTACGAACAATGAAACTATGAGCAATTCGTTTTCCAACCTTGATGAAATGGAAATCATCAACGAAGAAGACATTGCGTCGGAAAGGCTAGCAAAGGAGAACATCACTAAAGTAATAAAGTTTTATAGACGTTGATGTTGAAACTTTTAATACAAAGTGTTGTTGGGATTATTTTTAACATTGATGGGATTAAGTTCACCACTCAAAGTCGACTACCCTTAATTTGTTAGTTCATTCTATTCTAATGAAGTGATTTACTTCATTGACATGATTGGTACATAATGTTTGATGGTCCCATGATAATCTTGTGGGTTAAGGCATACACCCTCTGATATGAGAGATCCTGGGTTCGCTCTAGATGTTCCATGTGGATTCAGTTTGGGGTCATGGCCGCAAGTTTTCTTGTGGATTTCACCCTCACCTTATGATTTTGTTATGTAGTTAAGTCATGTTTACCATATTAAAAACCTAATAACAGTCAGAGTGAACAGTCAGTATATTCAAATACAGTGAAATCCAGCTATTATAATCAAGGATAATGTCATCATAATCAGTTGGTCTCAACACGCTCGTTAATGGTATCAGCCGGTTATTGTTATCACTAGTTTCAAAGTGATTATAATAACTGGATCCCACTGTACTTACCTAAATGATTTAATATTGGATTGGATAATGCTCCAAAATATTGAACTGGGAATCGTAACTCTCATTTTTTCCCACGCTTTGAGGATTGATGAACCTCAGTAAGACAGTATGCTGGTTTACTGCTGCAAATGAGAATTTACTTTATCTGAGTTTATTACCTGTAAACAGACCCCTGCCGTATTTTCTCAGGTGTTTTAAAAATCGTGTTTGTGTAATTCACTTCCCAATGACAAGAAACGACCCCCCAACTTGTAAATGCATAGATGAAATTTTTAATTTGTACTTCTTTGAATATTTCACAATGCTTGTTTTGTATCTTTAATTTCCCTTTTAACATTATTTTTTTGCAAAATTGTTTGCACATGATTACTAATATCCAGGAGATCCCAGTTTATGCAACATTCCACACGAACCTCTCGTACATCATGGTATCGAAATTCTCATTAAATGGAAAAAAATTAACAATTCAAGCTTGAGCATTTGCATTCAGTCACTTCGTCCAACACACAAGATTGCATAATAGCGAAATTTTCTTTCTTGTAACGACCTCTTGTCACATGTAATTTTTGGAATGGAAACTGAGGTGGTGGACAACTGTCTAATGTTTGATTATTGCCAACCAGTTCTCATTGGTTGGGCAGGTAGCTAACATCACAGTTGTCAACAAACTACTCTACTTGCCACACTAAAAATTACATGTGTCAGGAGGACTTTATTTACGAGCACCTGGGAGGATTTCTCTGATTGCATATTTAAATGGTGAAATCGCATATACAGTAGTTTTTTTAGTTCGACATGTCCAGTAATCCGATGCTCGGCAGGTAGCAAGTCGTACAGTACATGAAATTTTTGTAAACAATTCTGACAAGTCTCCCAATTTTTGAAATAAAAATTGACAAGTTTCTTATGTAGTGCATTAATGGACTGTACATAGCTAACTAACTGCTGCAATATACCTAACTATCTGCCGTACTGTACATAGTTTTTCTCCTTTTGGTACTTTTTACAGTGTATTAGTCTTCTAAGTTGGAGTATTAATAGTCAGAGTGATTAGCTTTTTTTGTAATTTCTATTTTATATTCAAAATTCAGTTATTCGACAATCTGCGATAATCTGACACCCGCCAGTCCGATGACTGGGGGTTTCGGATTAAAGAGAGACTACTTTATATGGAACTTGCATTTATTGAGGACTCCCTATGTTTATATTTTTTTTGTGTAGTGCTAAAATGTATGATGTTTTCCTTCCAGCAAACCATTAAGGACTCGTCACCTTCCTAATACTTTGGCATAATTGGACCAATTTTGGCTTTGCAGTATACCACACTGTTGGCGCATCATGACACTCTTTTCAAATGGACACGGTGTTTGGATCCTAATTTTACTTGCCTTCCGATCAGTTATTATCAATTCAATATTTTTTTCCTCTTCACTAGTAACAAACCGTGGAGAGTACGTACACCCCCCCCCCTCTTGCGCCGCGCTATGTGTAGTGCTGCTTGCCTTTTCAGTTAAGTTGCTTATTAACTTTTTTGTTTTAACCATTTAAGTACGTATAAGTAACTTACTCGTTTATTCAGTGTTACAAATACTCATGCAGCCCTGGAGGTTGCAGCAAATTTAAAAAAAAACAACAAAATATTTTTCTTCGTCTTCTTCCATCAGTCTGAAAGAAATCAATTATTTTGAATCTCAGCTCATACTCGTGTCGACATTTCCCTTCTTTCAGCAGTGTCCTCGGTTACTTTTGTTTTCTCGAACGCTGCATGTTCTTTATTTTTTTTTTCTCGTCGTGCCAAAATGATGGCCCGTTCTCGTGGCCGTTCGCCAAATGTTTGTTGTGTCGTATTATGTTTGGCATCTTTGTTCAAGGTTTGCCAGCTCATGTTGATGTGTTGAATGCAGTGCACAAATTCATTCCTTAGCATCATGCATCAAGATTTTTGATGCTGTGCTATGTTTATTTTTTGTTTTGTTTTGTTTTATTGTTTTATCAGCCTTTGTACACTTACTCAATGTTGCCACGAAAGATGTATTTTACTGAAGGCAAATTCTCCGATTTCCATTTTTTTTGTCCAGGAAATGGTCCTTTCTGCACAACAAAAAAGTTTATTAACCCGAACGAAATTTACGAAAATGACCAATCACATTGTTTATGTAGTTCAAACAGCAACTTGATTATGTGAATTGTTTTTGGTTGGATTTTGCATGGATGTAATTTATTATTTTTGTTATTTTTTTTGGTGCTTAGGTGTTAGAGGAAATTTTGTAGTCACAATATTTAAGTTATGCCAAAAAAAGAGCAACAAAATTGAGCATTCGCAAATAATTTTCGGTGATCAGATTTTGGATGTGCCTAAATTTGAATTGAATGTGTGTAGAAGTAGGGTTTTTATGGATGATGAAGAAAAATTAGTTATAATAATGTAAAGCTCAGTTCCAAGTTATGAACAGTTTTGTTTTTTTGTAAAGTATTTTTTTTTATCTCGATTTTTGAGCTTCGATGGACGAAGCTTATATCTTTGTGATATTCTCTTTGAACATAATGTGAGTGGTAAAATAAGTACTTTTTTCCTTAGCTGAGAGGGCTGCTAGTGGCTAAGCACTCGGCATTTGTGATTGACAATTTTCTAATCTGGGACCTTCCTAACGCTGAAACTGCAGCGAATTTCTTTTGAATTAAATTGAATTTCTTCAAGGCAAAGGAATGCTGCCTACACAAATAATTTATCATAATGAACAAAGTATGGTACTGTACTTTTAGAAATATTTTATGTGGATATTCAATGTGCAGTGCACTGTTTGAATGAGAGTTGAAAACTGGAAGTATGATAGTACCTTTCATGACAGGTTTACTTATTTGTAATTGTAATGTTATTAAGAAATAAGTTGAAAGTTTTCAAATGCAAGTATAATTTTAATGTTATCTGATGTAACAATTAATGTAGTGTTAAAGTGTTTATCGGTCACACATGCCAAGTAAAAACAGTCAGGCCTAACCACTAGCGCCACAAGTAGCATTGCTAGAAAAGGCGTTAAGCAAAACAGATAAATGGGTCTTTCGGTTCAAGTAGGTCCTCTTGGCTAATGGAAAAGTACCAAAATAAAATAATTGACAATTTCTAGTGTCAATTTTTTTGCCTAACAAAGTGATTTTCAGTCAAATAATATAGAAATGATGCTTGATGAAAATAGTTAGAGCACGAACTGCAGAATTGAAACAATAGTGAAATTAGGCTTGAGCAACAAAAATCCCAATGTAGTCTTGTTTTGTTTTTTACATATACAAAGGTCTACAGTTTCAGTTGATATTTATTTTGAGGGTATTCATCTAGAAAAAAGTTCATTCGCTATCTCGGATGTAAAATTAACCGGTCGGTAGTTGTTCGAAAGGTTTGGTTCGAAATTGGCAGCGATACTGACCCATTACATGATAACCAAATTTCAAAGTGCAATCGTTTTGCTAGACGGTTGTTCTTGTTTTTGAAGTCTAATATTCTGTCTGCGGGAAAAATGTAGATTTGAATTTTTTTTAAATTATTTTTTATTATTATTATTATTTTCTTCGCTTTGCCTTCAGTGATTTTGATAAGAGGAAGAGTAAAAAAAAACGAAAATAGGTGGCCAATTTTTTTTTGCATGTTGTAATGCTTGTTTCAGTGAGTTCCAAGATGTCTTCCATAGATTCAAGTAAATAACAGTCTAATGTCATTCTCGTTGAGCTGGTTTGTTTCCGTTTAATGTTCCATAATTGTTTGCTGTCATTTTCACTACCAATGAAGGTGGTCACAACCAAAGATATAAAAAATAAAACCACTACTACTACTACTACTACAAAACTTTCAAACATGGCAAACTGACATCAAAGATATACATTTTTATCCTTTATCCCACTTTTTTTTTTGTCTTTTCACACAGAGGCAACAGTATTTATTGTTAGAAACGACGTTAAACATAACTACATCAGATAAATCGGTCTTTTGATGATGATCATGTACCTTTCTTTTTCTGTAAAAAGTCGATAATGCATACTATTGTAAGAATTGATATTTTTTGTGTAAATAAATAAATATGTTTCTTCCAATTCGTTTTCTTTTTAAAGCTTGAACAGTTTCACACGGAATAGACTTAGATTGAAATAGATGGCTGAGTGTTTATACATCTTATCAAATGAGTTATTGTAACATGTGGAAGCATATCGATTCCGATTTTTGTGCCATCCAATCCAAAGAATGTACACACATGTAAGCGTAAATAATGGTTATTACTGTTATTATAGATGTATAGAATCCAGGCATTCTGTAGACTGCCTAGCCTCTTTTAGCATAGTATGAAGTAACATCCTGTGTGGAACTATTTAAGTTACATTTTCTCTAAAAAAAATTAAGCTTAAGTTTAAAATATTTCAATGCTAAATTCCATACATTGACTAAAAAAGGCTTGGCATTCTATAAAATGCTTGGATTTTATACATTGATTGCTGGTAACATTTACTACTGTTTGCATATTAATTTTGTTCTCGTTTTAGTTACACAACAAAAATTGGTAATGGTAGAATTAAATGAAGGGCCTGGTGTAAAAGGGTGTTAAGTAGCTTTTTTTGTGAAAAATGACGTAGAACCATTTTCGAATGTGTTAGGTGCACCTCCTTCCTGATGCATAATTTTGAACACAACAACACGTGCAAAGATATTGGTGCAAGTGTGAAGTAGCTCATAGTTTAAATTTTTAAACGCGATTTCATCTAAATTGTAAAAATGTTACTAATTAAAGTAATTGTCAGACATTGCAATTTGCAAACTGTACAATTCAGTTTCATATTATAAAATCATTGGTCTAAGGCTGCTTCTATGCTGATTGTAACACTGCAAATGCAATCAATCGCCAGAAAATAGGTGGAACAGTATAAACTTTGCAGTTTTTTGTAAATAAGAAAAATTTGCAAAATCATAGCAAAGTTTATTTCTGAAAACTTGCTATGAATCAAGACTTTATACGATAATAAAGACTGCTTTTAATATTTATTTTTTTAAGACTTGTTATGAATTTATTCAACTTATGATTGCAGTCTGTCAGTGGGATGATGTGTTCTTAGATTGGCAGATAGTAAACACCTGTTTGCACTCCGTTCTTAAACTTTCGGTTTTTCTTTTATTTGGCGGAGCAGCTTGACAACAAGCTTGCTTAATGAAATACAATATACAAAATAAATAAATATGGCAACAATTTTCATTGAAAACAAGTTTTGCTTTATTTTTCTCGTTTAAGTTGCAGAACTTTTGTTGCTAAGCAAAATGTGTTGTTATTTAGGAAAAAAAAAATTTTTTTTCAGTTAAAACAAACTTTTCCACTCCACAATGAATATTCCAATGGAATCTAAAATAACAATCTCAGTTTACCAATCTGGGCAATGAAAAAGTGTTCTTTGGAAGATTTTGCCCAGTTCAAGGGTCAGGTAACTGCTACTAGTTGTGGTAAAATGCAGGTGATTTTTTTTTTCGCTGGAACTATGCCAAACAAATTCCATGAATGTTCATATTCGAAAGTTTCTGGCACGATTATTTAGACACACACACAAAAAAAAATTTAACAATAACTCAGATTCGCCAATCATCGAAACATTCTTGCTAAATTTTGTTGGAAATAATTTTTTCATGCCAAGTTGAAAAAAAATAACAAAGTAAGTTTTTTGAGTTGAGGAATTTCATTGCGCGTGGAAAATGAAACTATTCTAATAATTTTATCAACATTCTCGGAATGATCGTGGGGCTTGATCACAATGCCAAGTTGTATATTTTCCAATATAGGCCTACATGGTTTTCAGACGTGATCATTTAAAAAAACAAAGGTTTATTTGACTACAAAGTGGCGTTTTTTTTCACTATAGCGTGTGTAAATATTTCTATGAGAATAGTCTATTATTATAGCCTGGTTACCTAAAAACTGTAAAATCTGTCATCTTTTAAAAATAATAGTAAAAAAACAACTGAATTGCTTGATGTCACTTATTATAAGGTTGAAATCGTTGCTAGTTGAGAAAAGGTCTTGCACAAAAACAAAAAACAATCATATGTTCAAAACATAATGCACATTCCATTATTCAATCGATTTAAAAAATAAGGATGTGCTGTAATAAATAACAGAAAAAACTCGACATAGAAAAATCACAACAAAGGATTATTATCATCGTTATTATTAATGTCTATAAGCGTAGGCATAGCCATTTACTATAATAGAAACAAAAACAGCAACAAAATGTGCTGTTTTAATGTGCAACTTTGGTGTTTCACAAGTTTACCGAGTATAGGGCTTTAGAGTTTTGTAGGTTTCACAACCCTGATGTATACAAATGAACATTTTTTGGCTGGCTTTTTATTATTGTTTGTTTTTTACTCACCCACGGCACTATTATGCCGAGAAAGAATCAGTTCTGAAATGGTGCTGTTATGCCTTGTCTTTCTTTGCGACTCGTCTTTGTCTGGACATGGATTGGCAGAATTCGATAAAGCGGCTGTACGGTCAAAGTCAATGGTCGCATAACCCTCACCACTTCTGGAAGGAGATTCTGGCAAACTGGTTGCCTCACTCAACGGCGAAGTTGGAGAATTGCCCGCTTCCCCAGGTGACTGATCCAAATCTAGCACCACGTAGTTCACTTGTCGCACTGGACCTTGACATGAAGCGATGGAAGGAGCTACGGGCGAGACTCGGATGTTCGCATAGTGTGGGTCCTGAATCGCCGTCTTTTCGTCGGGCTTTATGTTCACGTAGAGCCGCTGTTTCACAGAGTGCTCTTGCTTGAGCAAGTCATCCAGTCGTGCATAATTGTCATCACTGCGCATCACTCGACACCCGTTCCCACCTTTCACACTCACCAATTCCATCAGGGAACAGTTCAGGTCGCCATTCTCGATGGCTGAAGAGTTCACATACTCGTGCAGAGGCGCCAAGGCGCTTCCAGGCGGTGTTGTGGCTCGGACGTCGTCGTTCATGTAGTGTGGACTGTTTGTACGACCTGTTGGACTGAGTAGGCCGGTACTGCTGCTGGAAAGGCTGTTGGGCAGGCTGATAGGAGGGCCTCGAGGTCTGCCTCTAGTTATAGGTTCCAGATATCCAGCATCGGACAAGGATGCAGATCGAGGCATGTTGAGCGGAATCCCTCCTACCGCATGGTTTTGATCCTCCTGTCCCGAGGCTTGGATGTGTTCTTGCAACAAGTTGAAGAGCTCCTCGGCACGCCGGCACTTGAAAGCATAAATACCAGATCCTGTAGGGCAGCGTCGGCCGCTCTCGAAGGAGAAAAGTTCTGCATCGAATCCGTATCTCCGTAGACACCGCATAGGCCACCGAATAGCTTCTCTGTCGCGCTGATGCAGCACTAGTTCCGATGCGGTCACCTCCAGATCGCCAGGAATAAGCGGGTGGCCCGAGTCGTCAACATTCCATACCCTGAACACATGGCGCTGCAGATCATTTAGATCAGCTTTGGATGCAACACAGCCCATCGTTTTACATCCTTAGTGTAAAATCCTGAAACCAACAAAAAAATGCAATCAATACCAGAAAAAAAAAATGACATGTTGACATTGGTTCGTTTTTTTTTTTTTGGAGAAGTCAACTGTTATAGCATTTGTTTGTTAGTGGTGAATTGTGACTCTTGGAGGCCGTAGAAAAAACAAACAGATTTGGGGCCTTTCTCCTGACTTTTAGTATTGCAAATCAAGTCAATTCTAATGTTAAATACCATACTGTAAATGACGGAAAAAAATGAAAATGTTCAAAAGGCTGTGTTTTGTGTGATAAAATTTGTCAATGATTTTGGATGATGACAGGTTGTACACTTTGAAAAAGTGTTAATCTACAAATGCTAGGTTTTTATAACGAGAAATAAAGATTAGTTGGGGGAGGGGGCCTTGGCATAAGCGTCCCTGGGCAAATAGGTGTATTTTGTTTACTGTACACTGGAGCATTTTTCTTCTAACCAATGCAAGTTCATTTTAACATGAAATTAAGTATGAATGTTTCATATTTGGATATACACGGTACAGTACAAATTTTTACAGTACAAATTTTGAATGCTAATAATATTCAAGTAGCACCAAATAAATTAAAAATCATCAATATGTAAATCCATGCAATGTCAATTTACCTACGATGTAATGTGATTAAATGCATTAAACATTTAAATAACTCCTTGCTCCCTCATGTTGTAATTTCTGCACAGTGGAATCCTTTACATTTACAAGTAGGTCTTCAAAATTCATAATCCCCATATCTCTGACTCAAACACTTGTGTCCGAGATAGATACGAATCGCTTCTGTGACAGAGTTCAGATTTGCTATTCCACCAGCAAAACATGCTTATCAGACCCACTTCACATTACACGTTCATAAATAACACCAGCGCAAAGAAACAAAAAATCAGCTCTCACCTACAGCCCCATGCAAATTGGGTATTTTCTGCTGTTTTGCATTTTCAAGATTGCTGAAAAACGTGGTGCGTTTGGTGTTGACTGGAATATAATTATGCAAGCTTTTTATTTGGCCCGGGTTGTGTATCGTTGTGACGAGTGAATCACGAACCTTCCCCTGTTAATCGACAGCTGAGCTGGACCAGCCTGCGATAGCACCATTTGCAATACTAGTGGCACCACATGCTTGCAAGCAGCAGGTGGGACGTTGCAGAGGTTTTCACTCTTTGCAAAACCACGGCAGCTGCACCCCAACAACATGGGTTCTGCCAGGCGACTATTAGCACTGGATAACTCCCGATAAGCGTGAGTTTTCATAAAATGATCTATGTCATTTGAGCATGACTTTCACAGTATCATGTGATTGCTGCAAAAGTTCAAAAGTCCAGCTTGGCCCACTATTTTGGAAGTGGCGGAGTGACTAAATATTGCCTTTTAAGTGCAAAGTGATGTCACACTACTGGAGCGTGATGGAAAAATAGAAATTTGAAACTAAGCCTGCGAGTTTGGTCATTTCTTTAATTGAAAAAAACATCATCGGTCAAAAAACTTGCCCGTTCGGAGGATGGCACCAGCAATTTCATAATGGGCTGTCTATTTTAACGCGACGTATCTCTGTTTAAAAGTACGCCTTCTCTTCTGACAGCATGACAAAGCTATGCAAAATAAACGTTGGGTTGTTTCTCTAAACTAGGCCAATATGGATGATTGCCAAAATATGTTTTCAAACACAGCATCTTTAACTTTAAAGATATACTCGTTAAAAATGTTGTTAGCAGAAGGGGTAAGGAACCCCTGAGTGTAAGATTCTCAGTTCTTGATCCTTGTAGTCAACACATTCGAAATGTTTTTTTTTTATCAAAAATTACACACACAAAAAAAAAATCAAGAGAGAAAAATCGTTTCCGAGATAAAAATTGTGCCTAATTATTTTGTGGCATTCTTCATCGGAAAATGATTTTCGTGTATTCGTCGAGTATGTTATCTCGAGTACTACTTAGATAACGGTACAATAATTCCCAGTTTTTAGATAAAAAAGCAAATATTAACTGCAAACTGCGCTTGATTTCTAAAAGTTATCAAAGATCATAGCAATACAGAAAAGTGTTTTTACACAGTGTGCAGCACGTTCACCAATTCTTCAATGTATTGGTATGCCACTTAAACTATAGAAAAGCATAACGACCAGCGAATCTATAGATAACGCTATAATTCTCAGCTAAAAACCAAACGTTAACTGCAAATATGCTGATTTGTGAAAGTTATCATAATAGTACTGAAAGTGTTTTTACCCAGTGTGCGAGTTCACCAATCTTCAATGTAGCTGTATGCCACACACACAAAAAAAACTCAACAGGAAAGCATAAAGGCTAGCAAATCTTCATCCTCATTATTAAGAAATAAAAGGGGTTTGGAGCTTAAAAACTGCAAAAAAGGGAGAAAGTAGAACGACCGGAAAAGACTCATCTTCCTCACGTTGTCGTGCAGCATTTATTTCGAACTTCCTGTGAGCCTTACCACCGCCTTTATCGTGTGACTGGTCACGCTTATGTCCAAACTTCTCCAGACTTTACCATGCTGCACATCCAGTAATAACTTGACCGACCAGTAGTAGTAGTAGTAGTAGTAGTAGTAGTAACATGATTTCATTCTCACCTCTTCGTGTGTACCCCACCCTCCACTGTTTTTGTTTTTTTTCCCACGAAGTTTACACAATCAACCAACTTTGTCATGCTAATGCGAGTGAGCACATTTTTTGATCTCGCCCATGGTAGGTAGTTGGTGGAATTCGATACCCGAGTGACCGGACGTTATAATCACACAAGCGTGAAGTTAAGGGTTCCTTTGAAGTCACATCATGGCCTCTCAGGTGTGCAGTGTTTTAAAATTTAAAGGTCTGTCTGTTGGTGCGTGCAAAACCCTATAGACATTACAGAAGAATTGCATTGGTGGTTTGAACTTATAGCGTGTTGTATGATGAAAAAATTGACTGTTTTATGTTGTTAACCGATTAGCCCTGCTTTCCATCCACTCCAGTGTTTGTTGATGAAAATGAGTAAATTGATAGCTGTTGACATTATATTGATGTTCAAAAGGAAATCGATCAAATGGTTGAAAATTAGGTTTCAAGGTTGCACCTGTCTACTGAACTTAAAATATTAAATTGTTGCTTCCTATTATTCAAGTTATTGGTTTCCAGTTGCATACAGCCTTTTTTTTTTCCTATTATAACTGTAAATTGCATTAAACAAAAATACGGCGCATATGAAACCATACCATGCATGCAACATAATTGTAATCTCGAAATATGAGAATGAAAATTGGTTCCGAGTGGGTTGCTTATTTTTTAAAATTTGTATTTTTCTATTATTTAAACTTAAAAACAGTCAACTGAAGACCAATAAAATTACAATTTTTTAACAGTGTTAAAACTGACAATGTCAATACAACAGAAAAACAAAAGGAAACATTTGGTTATCGTGACATAACTAATTCATATTAAACCAGCTAAAAGCTTACTTTTTTAATTATATATTACTGGATCTCTTCGTTTATTAACATGTTTGGTTAGCTATATTCTTCTTTTGCAAGTTATTGCATTGAAAGTTATTCATTAGTAAGAACTGAGGTTTAGTTTGAGCGCTTGAAGGCTAAGAATTTTTAATTAAACTTCTTACGTTTGTTT
This sequence comes from Cryptops parisi, assembly GCA_034695005.1. Taxonomy (NCBI): domain Eukaryota; kingdom Metazoa; phylum Arthropoda; class Chilopoda; order Scolopendromorpha; family Cryptopidae; genus Cryptops; species Cryptops parisi. The sequence continues at coordinate 2,038 of JAQIWH010000312.1, read as the reverse complement.
TTTATCCATTTGTTGGGTTTATTGTTTTGTTGTGTGGTCAGGCGGCTGGAGCTTTTTTATTAAGTTTACACACCCTCACGTATATACAGACAGTGCTCCATAAGTCAGGCAACATAGACCAAAAGTACTTTTTTTCGTTATCAATAATCATGAAATGTATTGAATTTATTATACAGCGTCTCCCCGAAATTCGAAACTTAAAGATTGTATGATTAATGTATGAATCATAATGGTGGACACAATTTTAACATGCACATAATGTGTTCACCATTATAATTGATAGATCAATATTTAAGAAATGCGTAGGCCTACCGGTATGGTTTCAAATTTAGAAGGCATTCCATATATAAATTTCAATCTACTTTATCATCAGTTGTAACGTAAGGTGTTTTGATGCTATTAAATATACTGTACAGTATTCCTATGTTACAACACATGTGAATGTACTGCATGCATGCATGCATACATACATACATATCTTACATAAATACATACTTATATAAATATATAAATTGTGTGTATTTTATATATGCTATACATTATACAGGGTGTTTCAGAACCTCGTTTACAAACTTCTAGGGCACAGGGGTCCAACTATTTCCCATGCGAAATGTTTTGGAAAAAATCGAGTCACGTGATACAAACGCTCGAAATGCTACCTTTGTTGTGATGATATTATAAGGTTTACTACTCGTGCACACACGTTTGTATTGCGGTGGAGCTTACCATAGAGGGCATATAGGTAGATCTTTTTGGGCGTTTGTATCACGTGGCGTAATTTTTTCCGGGACGTATTGGAAAAAATTGCTTCTTTCGAACCCCATTTATGCCCTATCTGTATATAAGTAAGTTATAAGCTTAACTGGATATGTAGGTTCAGTTGCTGACATCCACAATAAAGCATAGGCCTATATCGCAATGAAGCAACTTATCTAGATTTCTATTGCTTGCTAGCCTAGAATCAATAGCCTAAAATCATGTTTAGACTATAGTTAGTATATTAAGTAGGCAACAGGGTTAGAGCTAAAAAAAACAAACAATTTATTATTTTGCAAATTAAAAAAAACTTGTTGCACTGATGCTAATCTTTATTTGCATCTTCAGCGAATTGTAAGTTTTTGTTTATTTTGCTGGCTTTTACTTCTGTTTTTTGTGGAAAATATGCAACAATATGGGTACTGTATAAGTAAATTTTTGTGCAATGGTAGGTGAAAGATTGATAAATAAAAGTTATGCAACACATATGTATATGTTGCAATGGTAATATGTAAAGTGAAGATTGAAAAAGTAACAGACAATAGCAATAATTTTATTACAGCTTAAACTATCGATAATGATGGAGAAATGGTGTGTAGAAGCAACCTTGGTACGTGTGGATGAGGAGTTACGTCTTCCGACAAGAAGAAAGTGTGAAATGAAAAACGAGGTACTTGTGAGAGCGATGAATTATAGGAAAGAGAGCATGAATTGTGCAGAGCCTATGGCAGAGCTAATAACCAACATGGGAAAACAGCTACAAAACATTACCGAGAACCCATGTAAACAACTGCTGTGGTTATGGTCATAGATGGTAACCCTAGGAGCAAGACCATTAGGTGGAGGACATTTCAAGTATCAGTGGAACTAAAGAGCTGAATCAAACTGTAAGTACAAGCCTATCGCAGCAAACTGTACGATAATGTGTGTGTTCAGTACTGTGTCTAACGATAAAGTCGTTCCATCAGAAATAAGAGAATATGTGTTGGGGGAAATAAACTAGCATTTTCATAAGAAAGTAGCTCGCAATATATATATATATATAGTGGTGGAAATGTCTTATTAGTAACTCGGAAACAAAAGTTATATCAATACTAATATTTGTAATACATCTCTAGTATTATTGTTAATGTAGTTCAAGCAATTGGAATTGTTGTTGTAAGGATACACCCTACATTAACACACTTTCCTTAAAATGATTGTTGATAAATTACCGAATAATCTGTTTGTTTGTTATGTAAAGATACCAGTTTTAAGCTATTTACGTATGTTATGGAGTTTT
>JAQIWH010000311.1:0-56210 GCA_034695005.1 Cryptops parisi | reverse complement strand
TTTGAAATTCGGATGTTTCAAAAGTGTCATTTTTTCAAACGTAAAAGTGTCATAACTTTGTGAGTTTTGTGAATATCAAGCTATAAATTGCACAGGCGTGTTCAGCGTGCGTCAGAGATGCAGTACGCCACGTATGAACAATTTCTGAGGAGTTTTGATTTTTGATGAAAATTAATTGAAAAGTGAAGGACTTTGGACTTTGGATTTCTGACTTTGGATTTTTGATGAAAATTAATTAAAAAGCCATGGCCAAAAAGCCATTAACATTTCTGTGCAATCGGATCCTCGAAACTCGCAAGATTGTCAAATTTTGAAAGAGGCTTTGGCTTTGAAATTCGGATTTTTCAAAAGTGTCATATTTTCAGATGTAAAATGACGTAATTCTCTAACGACCTTAGTTGAAAATGTAAAGGATGCAATAGGCCTGAATGAGGTATAATTCTGGTGAGGACCTCCCTTGTACTTTGGATATATCATAACATGTTTTTTAATTTGATGGATATTTTTTTGTTCTGAAATCAATAGAATCAACATTTTAATAATTAGTGTGAAGTTATTTTTAAGATGGTTAGCAACTGTACTTTTTCCAACATCATTGTTGTAACAATTAGGTTTGATATATTTCTGTATCACTTCATGAATAAGGGAATTTTCAACCTTGTATTTTTCTTGATCATCATAAACATCATAAAGAAATGGTAACTTTAGGGAGTCAAATGGTTTATCAGTTGATGGGATAGGATTATTACACCATTCTAGGTACAGCACATGAAGGTTCGGGATTAATGTAATTTTACAAGCCTGTGTATCAAACCTAATATATTTCCAAAGGAAGTTATTCTCTGTAAAAAACGAACGTTTAATTGTTCTAATGGCGTGTTTAAAAGTTTTTTTACATTCTTTTAATTTGTTTTGATTGGAAAGTGATGGTTGCGAAGTTTGTTGATAATGGGCTAAATTCACTTGGTGTTTAAGTTCTGTGAGGTTAGGATTCGACCATTTCTTGTGATGTTTTTTTAGACTATTATTTTTTTGTTTGTTTAATCCAAAATTAATCATAGTCTCAGAAATGGCATTACATAAAATTTTTTATAAAGTTATCAACATTATTGTCGCTTTCATTGAGCCAGCCTGTTATGTTGTTATGGATGGTATTGTCCATTAAATTCCAGTCGATCGCGGAAAAAATAAGTCGACTGGTAGGTACTTGTTTGTTAGGAGTATAAATCCTAGGGTATATATTTAAATAACATATTATAAAAACATAATCGCGTTTATGAATATGGTTAGAGATGGCTTTAATAAATTTTATGTCTTTATGTATATGAATCTGATCAATAGTGGAAGATAGTTTTTAGCATAGCGTGTGGGGAAATCGATGACCGGGTAACAACCAAAGCTAGAAAACACAAATGATAAGGCTACTGAATACTTGCTTGGTAGATAAAATTGGGTATTAAAATCTCCAAGTATAATTAGAGAATTGGATAAGTTAAACTTATTTACTAAAATATCTATCATTTTATTTATTTGGATATAAGATGGGCGATATATTAAAATGAGATCATAATATTTTTTATAAGTGCCCATAAAATTAATATGTATGATTTCACGACCATCCTCTGAAAATGTGTTTTCTATCTCTGATATTAAGGTGGTGCTAATCATTACTGCTACCCCACCACCACGAGTTTTACGATTACATCTATAAGTAGTGTATCCTTCAAAATTCATACAAGATTCATCATTACTATCTAACATCCAAGTTTCTGTAATACATAATAAGGATGGTTTATAAATTGTCAGGATTGAATATAAATCATCATTTCTATTTTTAACGGATCTAGCATTTATTTACCCAATAATAGTATCACACACACTTTGACTCATGTCTATTTTTGATAGTAATTTTTTAATACTATTCTCATCCCCAGTAAGGTTAGATTTAGTATTTTCTTGTAATTCGTCTAATTGCATTTTTTTGCTTCATTTTGATAGTCCAATAATTTCGGATTTAAACCAATGAATTTGTCAAAAGACAAATGCATTGGGCAGAACTTAGAGTCCATCACATCAATTAAATCATTATCGGTAATGCGGGCAAAGAAATTCCTCGTGCTGTTTTCCATCGGGAACATGCCACAATATCAAATGCACATTCTTCCTGTAGAAGTATTTTAGTTTGCTCTGAGTTGGTACCTGGCAATGTGTTGCCCACCACCAGTCGTATGGTCTTTTTTGACTTCGAGATGTTGCTGGAAGTAGGTTTCTGACCCCAAATTACATTACGTTTTCGAGGTTTTCGGTTCACACTTTTAATATTTTTGACACTAGCCGCATTTGTAGAATGGTTGGTTTCTCCATCTTGATCCTTCCATTTTGACGCACTCATGTGTGGTTTATCTACTTTCACAGTTTCCGCAGATCCGTGTCCTAGTATTCTATGGTTGGAGTTATATATCAGTCGAAAAGAACGAAGGCCTGAGGGTTGTTTATTAACTTTACTGAGGGCTAACAGGTGGTCCTGACCTCTTCGTGCGATTTCACTATATATGGCTGTATCATTAATGTCGGGCATCCCTTTTGGTATAGTTGTTGGCTCTTGGTAGACGTCAAACGATTTCGATTGTTCTTGTCTGGTTTAAAACTCTTCCAATTTGGCATTAGTTTCATTTTGACTTATAAGTTTTTGGAGCAGGGAATTATTTTTAGTTATCTCATACAACAGCATATCATTTTTTTTCACATAACTTTGATGTTGATTCGCTGATTTTATAGATTAGTGGTGATCCAGTAATTGCCGCTGCCATTGCAGCAGTTAGGGATGATTGCACAGTAGGCCTACTACTTGTGATAGAAGAATCTGCGCCGTTATCTTCGGTTTGCGTTGTTTTCTCTGCATTACTTCGAGGCAGATTATCGAGAGAGTAATGTTTTTATTTTGTGATAAAAAATAATACATACATCTACTTGTAGATGCTCGGAAATGAAAAAAATATTTCGCTATTATGCGATTCTGAGTGGCCTTCCCTAACCAAACCTCTGCTTACATAAGCATCACCCGGTGTGAGCTGTAGGCCTAAATAGCATAAGATGTAGTAGCTTAAATCGAAATTTTTATCGTCTTTCCGCGAGTGCGGATGCATATACTATTTTTTCCACAGAATAAGAAGCTAAAAAATATGGTTTTCATCCAAATCTGACATGTTACCTATATCGTAGTGTAACCTTTTTATTTTATATTAAATATAAAAATGTAGTAATCTAATCTCGAATAATCACGATATAATCGTACAGCGGGCAGCAGTTGTACTATTTTTTATTAAGGGTGTATACTGTATAGAGAAAGTTCGGTTTCTTTAAATATTTAAACCAAATATGGTCTTTTCATTTTATATTAAATATAAAATAAAGAGTCGACTCGAGTTTTTCTTTATCCCCACAATAGCCAAAGAAGATTAACATATTGCTTATATAAGATAGAAAACAGTCGTAAACCCCATATGTTGTACATGGTTGTCAAGCTGGGTTATGCTGTATTATAATTATTAGTTCACTTATTCACGATGAGATCGAGCACGATCGCGAGCGAAGCCGCGGGTACAGCTAGTTCTCAATAAATTTCCAGTATTCGACGTCAAAGAAATTCACTGTAACCCTTCAACCCGGATATTTCCACCTTTTCCTCTGAATAAACTAAAATGAGAAAATACTTCTTTTTTTTTTAATTTAGAAATGCCAAAAAAAAATACAATATTAACTTATAATCGGACTATGAACTTTGTGTTCTACATGTGTATAATAATTTGTGTTTTAAATACCAACTTTTTCGTCGTGGTAGTTGTGATAAACACGTGTTAGTTGTCTTTTCCCAAAAATTTATTTAAACCCACGCATTTAGTGTTCGTGAATTAAGAAAAGATTAGGCTGTTGTGAACTTTGAAGTTCGAATTAAAACATTGTAAAAATTACTATATCGGTATTCGGGTTAAAATAAAAAAAAACAAAAAAACAAAAACAACTACGGAGTATATTCAATCAAATCATCACGAGGAAACTATTTTAATAAGTGCGACGCATATTCTCTACACTGTCTTTGTTTCGTCGGTTTATTCTTCAACCGCAGACGTTGGCTTCTTTGCGGGACTGTCGGTCGTAATGGAAGCTTGTTTCGGACCGCTGCTAGTCGACATATCTCCCCCCAGCCTTTGCCCTCGGCATAGCCTCCTCCTCCTCCTCCATCCAACTATCCACCCTTCTTCTGCCTCTCCTCTCCCCTCTCTCTTTCTCGCTCGCTCTCTTACACACACCCCCACACTGTTCTCTCTCTTTCGCTCCACTAGTAAAGCGCAATAGCTGCTGATAAAAGGCGCTGCAATGAATGCGCTTTCACGCCTCATAAACCCACGCCGGACAAATACGGGCTAGGCACGGCCGTATCGCTGGGCTGGCCGAGATAGGCAGTCGCCACGCCGGAAAATAAAAGCTGACCTATACATTAATCGGAGGCAGCGGCAGGAAATCAAAAGGCTTATCTTGGCCCACTGTGGCCACCGTACCCCTGACGCAGATAATAACATTTAATAATTCAGTAAGGAAATTGGCTGCAGAGCGAGGGAAGCGCCGCCAACGTCGAGAAGTATAGAGAAGCGTCGTCGCAAGAAGAAGGAAAAGCGATAGCGAACATCAAGAAGAAAAGCAGCAACACTGTCTACACTAGCCAGCGTGGGTGGGTGGTTTGCTTGGTGGGGGAAAGTGAGTAGGGCTAGCTAGCTAGCTAGAGAGTGCGATGCCAAAGGAACTGTTTCAACCACATTGCTTTTCAGTAAACGTGCCGCCGCTTTGGGCACATTTTTCGTCGTTTTACCCAAGCTGAATAAATAGACCGTTGGTGGTGTTTAAGAAATGATCAACTACTCAATTAAAGTTTTAGGTTTTAATAATACATTATAAAAGATGAAAAAAAAATATCTGATTATCTGTAAACTTTTAAAACCACTTTTAAAGTTTTATTATACTAAAACTTTAATTAACAAGAAAGAAATTAGCATAATAATATATCAATTATAAAATGAACGAATCATATACCGGTATTACCCCAAAACTGTTTCCACGTGTGGTATAATACGTATTTATAATTAGATTAATTGACGCACGAGATAATATCCCAGCTTAGCCCGGTTGCCTATCCTATGGATTCTAATGCTGCATTATATTACATTGCAGCCAATGCATAACGGTATTGAAATCTACCTTCCACGCATGTCATAAAAAAAATTCAGTCTTTTTGAATGCTTACAGTCCACAATATGACGAATAAATCAACTTCTCATCCAATTTCGAAACTAAGCCATGATATCATTAACAATTGTTAACGGAAACATTTAAAACCCTATTAAAAATGCAAATTTGGTTATATATATTATATTTTTTTGTATAGTATGGTCAACTTTTTTTCAGTGAAAAAACACACATACATTGACTTCCATATGAATACCCGTACTTAAAGCTAATCATTGTTCTTGTTACTAAAAAATAGCCTCGTTCATGCACTTTTTCAAGCATGATATAAAATTTCGATCAAGCGATAAATTAACATGAAATTAAAAATTAGTACTCCCCATTACAAAGCCCTTTCCAAACGAAGTTAATTAAATAAGACGTAATAGTAGTAAGTAAAAATTAAATGTTGTAAGTTTAGATGGCCCCTTACATGAACAAATTTACAAAGCAACAGCTTCTCTCAACAATATAAACTTTGCCTGTTCTTTGCACTATAAAACTTTCAATTACTGTACTGTAATAAGAAAATGCTTAAAAGCTAGATATTGTGTGAAGCAATTCTAACCTCCAAAGAACACTGAAAAATAAAATTTAGTTTTGGTATTCATCGAGAGATCGACAAAAAACATCCGCGTGAGTCAGGTCCGATATAATATTTTGCTCGTGACTATGTCTTAACGTGTGTACTGTAACACATTTACCCACACCATTTAAATAAATCGATACAACAACATTAATTTCACTTTGCATGTCTCTGAAAAAGGAGGCTTTGGAGCAAATCCTTTTTCTCAATATTAGGTCAATGTCAATAGACTCTCGCCAGTGTTATCAACAACCACCGGCACGTGCTCTTGACGTTCGTTACGACAGCCTGTTGTGGTTTCTAGATCTGGTCCGAAATCGCAACCAACATCAATGTGACGACGAGTGGACGTCACCGCACCAGATCCAAACTTGGGGGTAGTAGCTTATAGCGTCGCTTCTAGCGGAAAGCTTTCTACTACGGCCGCCGACGCATTGGAAGGGGGCACAGTGGGGGCGGGAAGGTCATGCCCCTCGCTTGACCTTCCGCCGCGTCTGATTGGTGCGTGACCCCCGTTGTCATGGGGACAGTGGTGATTGGCACGAGGTGATAGCCTCGCGTCTGGGGCACGCGTCGCGTAATGGCAGCTCGCCAGCAGTTGTGGGGGTGCCACGAGAGGTCGCTTCCGGTCGTCGTGTCCAGCCTGCTAGACCTGCGCGGGTCGAAGGTGGCTGGCCGTAATGTAGGAGTTAGAGCGAGTCACGCCCGTGCCACTCGTCCTCTTCTGACGAGGAGGAAACACACACACGCACATACTCACACATACCCACCACCATCACCGTCCGCCTACGCACGCAAAAGCACTCGTCTTCGTTTCTGCTACTTCTTTCTAACCCTACTATTACTACTGCCACTACCTAATACACTCTTCAGCAGCATCTTCCTTCTCCATCCTACACGCTCTGAAACCCCGCGCTGTATCATGTCGGCTTACTTTTCCTTTTCTCTCCCTTTCGTCCGAACGACCAGTTCCTTTTATCTGGCGCGTAGAGTTGGTAAGAAGGGAGACATCCACGATGGGATTGGAACCCGCGCCGGGTCATCCGTGCTGAGATCTCTGACCTAGGGGGTCAACACGACGTCCACTGCCCAGCTGTGCTTTCACTGCGAACCTCCGATAACGAAGTTGTTCATCGGATGGCTCCATCCCCTCGTGGGAGTAGTGAAACTGAACCTTTCGTCGATGAATCTGATGTCCTAGTCTTTTTCGTTGTTCCCCCTCTTTCCCTTCATGTTCCTCCTCCTCCTCATCCTCTCCTCCACCGCCAAAACACAAATTTATTATATTCGAACAAAATCGACCTCGACATCCAAGTAAGGAAGAAAGCGAACGCAAAAGGCAAAAGAATATGACAAACGTGAAAAATTAAGAGGAAGAAAACCTAGGTGACACTAAAACGTTGAACTGACGCCCCGTCCCAATCATCAGTATTATTTATTGTTAAGAAATAGCCGATGGAAAGTCCAATGAAACGATAATCTATTTTAACAAAAGTCTCTGATGATTAAACGTTTTACATTACAACACGAGTGTTTTTAAACAGACAAAATTCAGTTTAAACAAATAAATTAAACTATTCATTAATCACAATATAAGAGAATTAAAATATCCTCGCCAATAAAAATCAACACATCAAACAATGATTGAGTGTGTATACAGTATAAGTATATGTATGTACAATATGATGGGGAACGGCAGGTAGCCCCGGACTATATCTCGCTCTCTATGATAGATAGCGTAGGCAGCTTTATTTCACTTGAAAGGTCATGTCTAAGTCATAAATGTCTAGTTTAATTGATTGCGTGGTGTTGCGGCAGATCGAAGAAATTTTAAATTTTGTGTTTTGACTAATCATCAACTGCTCAACTTAAATTTTGCCTTTTGAGGTATCATAAAATATAGCGACGTTCAAGATTTCTATCGGAGGATTATGCAGTCCATTCCACGATGTTTCAGCTGCTTATTTTAAAATCTAACGTAGAAAAATTCACAGCCTAATAAGCGCAATTAGATTTTAAATAAGAGCGTGTCGAGAGGGTAATCCCGGACATCGGGCATTCGGGTACCACCAGCACCAGAACGCGTCTACAGTTACCATCAGTAAGTACACTATTATTAGAACTTTTAGTAAAAATATATGCGGTAGTCTATATTAAAAATAGCTCACGATTACATTTAAGTAATTTCCAACTATTGACAATGATTGTTTCAAAGGTCACGGAGTTACTCATCAAGTCAAATGGATTTTTAATGTCCGTCGCTACCCGCCACCGACATGAAAATTTTATTTACAACCACATTAAAATAACAAATTATAAAAATTCATTGCAATTATTTTGTTCTACAATCATTTACGTATCTCTTGTGGGGTTGGGGTCTTTGAAATAAAATTATTTTTATACCAAATTTGCTGTGAAAATTTTGTCCGGCGCTAGCTGCCAAGGTCCCCTAGTGTGAAAAAAAAGGTGACAAAAACATGATTTTTTTTGTAAGAAATTCTATATTTAATGAGTAAACATAATTTTTTTTAGATTAAAAAAATAATGTTTTTCCGTTCCCAATTTTCAATTTGGACTAAATGTGACGACTTTTTCAGAAAAATTACAAACGCTTAGGTGTCCGGCGCTGCCTGCCGTTCCCCTACGTTTATATACTTATACTGTATGCAGGTATATGTATGTATACCATATTATATAAGCTTAGACATGTAATGTATATTAGCTTTGTGTTTGTGGCAGTTTTATCACTGTGACCCAAGATGACATTAATATTAGTCCAGTCTGAAAAGTTAACAATTTTATGTGGATACGCAAACTTTACATTTAACTCGATATTTAAAAAATCACTTAAGTGAATAAACCACTCATTTATCCTACGTTTTTTAAAATATCCCCCCTTTTTATAGTAACAAAATTAAGTGTGTTAGGTTTTTTGGAGTGGACGCTTTTTAACATGTAGGTGGCGCTGTCGACCCAAGATGGGGAGCTAATTTCGTCCAGTCTCGAAGCGTCCTAACCACGTTAAGGGTTGGCGCCTCTTGTCCGCAGTTTTCTCCCCTCTCTTTCCCTTTTGCCCCCCTCCTTTCCCCCTTCTCCATTTCACCACCAGCCTTCCACACTTTGGTGCACAACGAAATCAGCGAGCACACTGCGCCTAGTTAGTGGACGATGGTGGAGAAAGAATCCTGAAAGGGTACTACAAGGCAAGATTGATATCGATCCGTATCCTCCGGCCGAATTCTAAATTTTGCTATCGATTACTTTTGCAGCCTTCATAGGAATTAAGTGCGCTCGAGAAGTCCATTCGAATACTACTAAATCACACGACACAATATAAGAGGTGAAATTACATAAAAAATGTAAAATGAAAAAAAATTAATTTTGTCTGTCTGTCACGAATACACCGAGTCATACCCATCACGTTACCCTCCCGTCAAAAATTGTCACCAATTTTTTTCATTGATTTTTTTTTCTTTTTCTTGGTCACACTTTTAAACCCGTGGTCATATGTATGGTCTACTACCACTCGTGCACTACAATTCGTTTTTCTTCTTCTTCATCCCCTCCATTCCATCTCTCACATTCTTTGTGCCTTAGGCAAGTACAGCGTTGACCTCTGATATTCCTCTTTTATCACTCTCTTTCCACTCTTGCACCGAAGCAGTAACAGGTCCTCTCTTCCACATGACATTTTGACAGCTTCTCGTTCATATTTCAGAATCTCTCATTCCCACATAACGCCTTCATTCTATCGAAGATGATGTACAAATGGGCGAGAAAAAAGTGTTACAACTCTAAAACAAGTCCTATCACGTTCATACAACTTCAGCTGTAATACTGTATACTTATCATAGAAGAACAACACGAAAATAAATGAAAAGAGTCATTAATAGTCTACAATAAAATAAAATTAATTTTGCAGTTGTATCTGACTTAGTACAATGTACACGATTTTAATCGAGTGGTCATAAAAGGAAGTCTGCGTCACAATGTGACTGCCCAGAGGACAGCATGGAACACTCCAAAATGGAACACTGCAAAAAAAAAGTCGATAGAAAGAGGTCGAAAGGTTACCACGTTTCCAACTAACCATATTTGTGCAAGGGTGCGTGGAATACTGGAAAAATTGAACTGGTCATTGAAATTCACAAGCTGCACAGGCGTCAAATTGTAAATTCCTTTTCCAATGAACAATGTTCGACAAAGGTCCTAGCACACATGTGACGAGATAAAAAAAAATGGGTAGATGTTGGTGTTAAGCGTTAGACGAAGAACAATATCTAACTCGAAAAAATACAACTACTGTACAAATTGAAAAATAAGATGGATAGGATGGTGAGGTATTACACCTCAAAATATTTAATTCTTTCGGTGGAAAATTAATCTTCAAATATCACTGGTACGTTAATTGTTCGAAAATTTCCCAATTGTTTCATGAAACATTTTGTTTATACCGGATACAGGGTTTAGGTTGAATAGAATGGCTCGCTACAAAACTTGCAACGAATATGTCAATAATGTGTTACTTTTTTTAAAAATGTATAATTACACAGCTAATAATTATTGATTAACGTTAGGCTACCTCTAAAAAACATGTCAAGTATTGTCACACTAAGTCACTTCAGTAATACTTAGGCAAGTTCGGACTTACGAGTAAGAGCCAATGAGTAACAGTATCAGTAACAGTTACAAGTGTCACCCATTTGCATGTCATGTATACCAACTACTGTATAATGGTTACAAAATATGGATTTTTCTTATAGCTATTGGGGGTTAGAAAATCTTATGGCAATTTATGTTTTCGTTCTTGTATTAAAAAACTTTTTCTTAATAGGAAAGAAGAAAGTTTGTTGCGATGCCTTCGATTTTCTCTTTTCGCAAATCTCCTGATCTCGAGTTGGCAAGTGAACTCATAGTATAGTGGAACGTTTGGTGCTGCTGTCAAGTAGAACTGATAAGCTACTCGATCGCATTCTATGAAGTTCTACACTATAAATGGAGCGTCCTTTCGACTTTGGCAACCTTCCTCGCAGTATGTTTTAACGAGTTAATCAGAAAGAGAGTTGAAAAAAGACTTGATTTTAAATGGGAAAAATGCAAAGAATAAAGATTCCTTCAAACCAGGAATAAGATGCAAAAGTTGGCAAAATATTGCCAAAAGATTATTCGATAATATCATTATCGATTTCGAAAACTACGACACATTTAACATGTATTTTTCAATAGCTAAGTACGAAAAAAGTGAACTACGAACTATGGTTAATACTGTTCGTTCCTTACATAGATCTAACAACTTCATTATTTTTACTAGTCAATTGAAGGCTTGCCCGGAATAACGTTGTATGTTATATTGAGATTATTATGCAAAAAACGTGCCTCGTATATAGGCCTAGCTAGTGCCGCCAATAGACAAACTTATACCTACTTAAAACATACATATACCACTTCGAAATTGGGCACCTAATATGTGACCATCAATATGTTGCTATACTTCTTTTGCCATTTACTCAAAACTACGAATTGCTACATGCAACGTTATTCCAAGCAAGCCTTCAATTATGTTTTCAACATGCCAGTATACTATACACGACACACTTGAACGTGGTTACTTAAAGTAACTTTTAACGTGGTTACTTAAAGTAACCGCTTTCGCTTCGGTTCTGTTATCGAGTGATGATGTTATCAAACGTTTCCACAAATTCTTGACAAGTCGCAACGTTTTCCTCTCTCCCATCCCTACCTAATTCTTATCACATCATAACTTAATTGAGGCCCATCCCATTCGGTATTGCAAAGAGTTTTGAAAATGGAACTGGAAAGTGGGAATAAAAAAAAATGCGATGAGAATAGGGTTGGAAGAGAAGGTGAGTGGGTGGATGGGTCGATGCGTCTCGTCACTCGGTGACAAAACGAAGCGCACGCGAGATTCGCGGCTGCGCAAAGTGTTGCCTCCTTCTGATGGATTTATCGGGCAACAACTCTCCTACTTGACAGGTGACAATTTCCATGCGCACCAACCCAATAGATGCGACGGCGACTTCCATTCACGGGCTTTAAGGGCTAATCCGCTTAGCCTCCTCAACTGATTTCGCACCTCCTACGATAAAGTCAAGCAGTTGAAGCAAACTTGCTATTCCTATTTTCTTGACGACCAATAAATGTCTGCATAGATGTCACTAGAAACTTATTTGCAGATAGTACAAAATTTACTCTTTTTAAAGAAAAATTCAAACTACTAGAGCACCACTACTGGAATCAATCAGTTGACATTTCGGCATTGAATGCTAAGAACTACATTATGCATAATGTTTAAATATAAAATCATACACAAGCAGGAATTTGTTGTTTAGGTAATCTTAAACGTTATTTAGCGGATGATCATTACATTAGAGACAATGTCTAAAGATGTGTCATTTTGTCACCCGTCTATCGCACATCCGGTTTTATTCGAATAATAACTACGGTTGATAATTGCAAGCGTACGATTTTTCCTGTGGTTACTATTCGAGGGCGGTTATTAGTTCTTAATTTCAAGCAGACACGTACAGAGTAACGAGAATTCTTCCAAGAATCGTGGGAGAACTACAGGTACATAATGTAGCACTACCCGATCATGTTCGTACACACTGTAACATACTGTGTAGTACAAAAATCAAACTCATAAAATAGATATATGTATGTTCGAGTAACAATTGTAGGCTACAATATTGTGTGTCTTCATCGGTCATTTCCATACCTACAGTATACGATATGGTAGTATCTCAGCTAGTAGACGGTACAAATTGTACCTAAGATAAACTTTGCACCTCAAATCTACCCTTTTGAGAGATGATCTCAAATAATTGTCGCAGTTATTATAGCATATGTGAAAGTTTTCCTGCGGTTGTTATATAATTTTATATGGTGCAATTCGGTCACCCAGGACCATATTGACAAACAAACAAAAAATAAAAAGAAAGTCCAATACAACAAACTTCAAATGAAACAAGTTATTCGAGAACGGTTAATAATCGAAGGCGGTTATTATTCGAATAAAACTGGTATTTTAAATTCTTGTAAAATCATAACTTGACTAAAAGAAAAATTAAAAAAAGTTAAAATCCCTACAACGACAAAATTTTAAGGTTGATTTATTGGGATAACTTTGGATAATTTCTTTATAAGCGTCTAAAATATAATATCTCACATGAAAAGTGAAATGTTACTTGGCTACATCATCTATTAAATGAAATAAACATACAAAAAAAACCCCTAAGAAACCCAAAATAGCTAAAACGAGGTTTTAGTCATCAAAGACAGTTTTTTTCTTAAAATGTGAAGAAAGTCGTATGATAAGGAAACAAAAGAGAAGGAAGAAAGGAGTGGACAAGACGACCATAGAGAGCGACGAGAAATGACCGTTAACATGTTTTCTTCATCAGTGTCGCCTTAGTGACGAAGTTATCTGATGCTGACTTAAAAAGAAAAAAAAAACAACTATCTGAAATCCGACCAAAAGAGGGAGCCCGAAGCGATAGGGCGCGATGGATAATGCAGTGAAGCGGTTTATCGCAGCTGCCTTCAGCCTAGAGACGACGCATTCATCACGTGGTCAGTATCCACCACCCACGCATCAGTGGCACGATGATCTTGTCACAGCATCCGCATCCACGGCTTTGCTGATGCTGTCACTTTACTGCGTCCAGTTCCGCTTTCTTTCACCCACTGTCGCCCTTTCATCCTTGAAATCTCTTCACCACAGGGAGCGAAGAAAGAAAGGAGCTACTTAATTGACTCCTATTAAGGTGAACGTTATAATTTCAACCTACACGTTTCACCAGCACGTTTTAAAATGACTATATAGCTAAAATATATAGAAAACGAGAAAAAGTCATTTTGTTTATGAGCTATAAATGAACATGTTTAGCTAACATGTTCTTACATTTGATGCTAACATTTTTTTTGGAAACGAAAATTGTAGCATTAATGTGTATAGATGTGACAAATTCATGTTGTTTCATTGTGCATTCATAAATGAAAATTTTTTCTCATCCGGTATACAGGATGAGTCATTTATCGTGACACATCCAAATATTATGAAAACAAAGCATGTGAACAAAAAATGTGTTGTACAAACATTGTTTGCATATGAGGTAGTATTTTTCAATGGTGGTAGTTTCATTGACCTTAAAATTAATTTTCATGAAAATCCCATTATTTTAAACAATGCGTCGTAGGTATCAAGTCATATGTAAAAAGTTGTAGCCACGACCCCATTTAGTCAGAATCCACTTTTGTTTAATTCATTTCCAACAATGCAACCGAAATGAAATTTGGCTCAACAATAGACAGTAAAACGAACGATGCCCGAACGTAGTAAAACGACCGTTGCATAATTAATTTAAATATGAATATAAAAATACACAAAAATAACTCCACTGAATAGCATGGGTAACCTGCAGAGAAGCTGTTGTAAGAAAGCGTTCGTTTTACTATCTATTGTTGTATAAATTTTTATTTCGGTTGCATTGTTGAAAATAAATTAAACAAAAGTAAATTCTGACTAAATAGAATCGTGGCTTCAACTTTCTAAATATCTAAATATACTGTAACTTGATACCTACGACGCATTGTTTAAATTTAACAATGAGATTTTCGTAAAAATCAATTTTAAGGTCAATGAAAATAGCACCATTGGAAAGGCTTCTCGTATGCAAACAATGTTTGTCCAACACATTTGTTTGTCACATGCTTTGTTTTCATAATATTCGGATGTGTCACGATAAATGTGAAATTTCACCCTGTATGTAAAATTTACATAATAAATTTGCAATATTGAAGAAATAGTCCGTAATCATATTTTAAAAGGTCACTATAATTTGTTAAGTTTTTTTGTTCCTTGATTCGCAGTATACAGTAGGTCTATGTACAATTATACATTGACTGTAGTTCGTGTAAACAATTCGAAATAATTTTTTTATTATTATTTTACCATAAAGATTTTGGAGAAACTTTAATGAAGATTTTACAATTTATTATTCAGCCACGAGTGTTTTTTATTATTGGATCGAAAAAAAAAACCTTTTGACAATTCTTTAAATGACTTCTAGATAGCTTCATTGAATCACAATTTGGACTTTGTTTATTCATTCCTTAGAAAACGCTATTTCTTAGAGTTACATGGGTTATAGTTAACTTCCCCCAACAAACCTTTCCATATCGTGATGTGAACAGCCATATACTTTTTGCAAGTACATGTAGTATGTCAGGTCGCAAACAACAAAAAAACCTAACCTATCCTAACCCAAACAAGAAGTGTGTGCGCAAAATAAAATCTTGAGGCATTAGGTACCACCAGAAAAAATAAAGAACGAGACGAAGAAAAAAAATTGAAGTAGGGAGAGAAAGGTGGTAGTATAAGAAAAGGGACTTCTTCATTCGTCAACGGCCGCGAGCGCATGTGCGGCAATCTCCGGCCAAATTCCACTGACAGCCGTAGGCAATAAAAGCGTCGTCCAGCGGTGGTGAGATTGGTTCCCCTCTACGCCCCCACGTCTCAAATTCTGGTTATGATTCCGCGGTCGGCACGTAATCCATCACCCGCTACACGCGCTAAAAAATCAATCTAAAACATATCAAGCCCGTGGCCGCCGCGTCCCGCCACCAAATATCACGGATTTTCGCCGATCATATAAAACATTTAGCTTCTGTCGATATCTTGTCTCGTTCTGAATTTCAAATCAGGTTCCGGGCCCGATGCCAATAGAGGCCATACACAGAATGGAAGACGGTTACCACTACTACATACACACTACTTTTCTTCTTCCTTTTCCCCCCTTCGATGGTGTTAGGCAAAAGCCCCCTTCGCTACACTGGACCTTTTCTTTATCTATTTGCAACCTCATTAGAATTGCAAACAGTCCCCAACACCGACGATAGGTGAAAAGAACACGAGCCTTCGACTAAACCAACTTATTCACGAGTTTTATTCCAATTCTCCTTTTATGCCCGCTTCGACATTTCAATGCTCCCCAGTGGAATGGCCGGGCTTTAGTCTCATCCCTATCACATTTCTTTAGTAGCCATTTTCAATAAATAAAAAAATTACTCCGACATTCAAAATGCTACTTCAACCATAAATGGCGGAGCAAAAAAAAAACAAAAAACCTTTTCATACTACATTAATTCAAAATACACAACCGTTTCAATGATACCCTCCTCATTCATTTCCTGCTGTTGAAATTTCGAATAAACTAATGAAAGATATACCAAATCACATCGTCCTATCTATGGTCACTTTTCACACAAACTTCAAAACTCAATAACGATTCACAATGTTAAAAATTTGTGTTCAACAAACCTTTAGAAAGCTAAGTTTTAAATTACGCGTTTACTGCGGTCTAATTTACGCGTTTGAAATACGCTTTTACTTTCCGCTCTTTGTAGTCAACTGAATGGAGGCCAGTGATCTTTTAAGAGAAGTGCTACCTGATGTGGCTGGCATTGGGAACATTTGCTTTTCCATTGAGTTATTCCCATAAAGTGAGTGGTGGGATAGAATCCACACGAAAATGTGTGTGTGTGTGTGTGTGTGTGTGTGTGTGTGTGTGTGTGTGTATGGGAAGAGGGGAGGGGCATAGGAAAGAGGAGGGGAGGGCGAGGCGTTAGGGTGGCACGTGATCACAATAATGTTCCAGCGTGGACAATAGACGTCGGTGATGGCGGAACGAACGCAATTAATTCCGAGCGACGTCAATGCAATCCGCACGCTGTTTCGCCATCGTCGTAATGAGCCATCGTATCTATCAAGTGAATTCACCGTCCGCGATTTATGTGACAGGCGTTTTCACTTTCGAAAGCGCTTAAATACAAACATCGCCAACACCGAACTGTACAATGCGTCGGAATAAAGCACCGGATTCGGTGCACGAGGCGTGCAAACTGCGCGTTACCCATTAGTCGTTGGGCCGAAACCTTCGATGAATGCGTTGTCCCATTGTTGGGCCTACTTTACAAGTAGTGTAACTTATGATGTTGACACTCCCAATTCCAAGACCAATCTCCGATGTAATAGTGGGCTTAATTTAATAAAAGTGCAACTCGTCAAACGGTGACCAACCACCATCCAACAGTCTAGAAGCGCGTGAAACAATAAATTTAATAAGCCAGCGTACAAACATTTCTTATCGAAGAATATCGAAGCCACACGTCATAGTATTGAATGTGACAATACGAGCTATAATATACGTTTACACTGCTTTCGGTGTTTAATATTCGCAATGCTGTCGACGTGTGCACTTAACAGTAAACGAAATGTTCAATACATACAATGTCCAACAATAACAGTAATATACAGAATAGCCCCAAGCTAAGACACGTTGGGATATTACATCGAATAATGAACAAAAGTTGTCAAACAAAATACAACTGTATAGGGTTAAATATATGTCAAAAATATAAAAGAAAATTAGTTCATTAAAAAAGAAACTCCATTTGAACAGAAAATAAAAAATTAATTAAAAAATAGCAAAAAATGGCATACCCCTATTCTAAAAAATAATCTATAAAAAGTATTAAATTCAGTCACAAATGACGTTGCGTTATAGTGTTAATTATTTTAACAAAAATTATAAAAATTACAAATATTTTTTACCTGGCTGAAACTAAATATTACACAATATTGAGTGGGTAATATAGGTTAGTCAAGATGGTCACTAAACGCAACGTTTAAACCCTGCTGTATTTATTTATTTTGTTTATTTATTTATTTATTTCATGTGCGTCCCAAAGAACAATATATTTATAAATAGCAACAAGAGCTTGGTTAAATAACATCAAGTTACAAAGAAATTAAAATTAAAAGTCGAAATTAAAACATTCTGTAAAAAAAAATTTTTATAAAAGCAAATTATCAATAAATTCAGTACTGTATTTTGAAACTAAATACAAACCTGCGTTTACAAAACATTGTTCAAGTTAACCACACTACACCCACCGACCACAATGTTGATAAACCATTGCTATCAACGACACAACAGCGCGCGGATCACCACTTGTGATCGATGTGGTAGAGGTTTCATTCCGAGTGACGACGACTACAACGTTTGGGGTTGGAGTAACGTCTTCAGTCGTTACCGAGGTTATCATTATTATTCAAATTGCACGCGCCGAAGATCCGAATGGGGTGGGGCCAGCAGTGGCAAGACAGAGGCGTTTGTGCCTAATGGCGTCCATTACGTGGACTGCAAAGTACCCTCTCCGGGAAGCGGCTGCCAATGGTTTCCGATGCTCGCAGATCATCCGAAGGGAAGGGAAAAAGGGGACCTAATCTCCGGGTGTTCGCTCGCGCCGTCGTGACCCCCCTGACCCCTTTCCCAAGTTTGGCCAGAGCTAATGGCAAAAACGGGGAAAAAGGATCCCATGCAGATACCCTCTCGCTTTTTTTTTTATAGGAAATGAGGAATCGAAATTGGCACCAACGAAAAAAATGGTCGTCTACGAAAACCATTACTTTCGGTCCGTAAGCATTTCCATCCCTCTCTACAGTATGTATTAATCCTCCTTCCCCACAAAAATATTCCTAACATAAAAATATACCATATAAAATGCAATGTGGACAAACGATTTGGGTGTTTTCTTGCATAAAAAAACACATGTAGAAAAAGTCAGCTTGTTGATATCGATATCTGATCATTTTGAAATATATGACAACGAAAATCGATATTTTTTGGCACGTCAGATAAATTTCACAATTTTGGTAAAGTACGTTACACGAGATAAAGCGTTAACAGTTATCGTCAACTGTACCTCATCACAAAAAAATTGGAAACATTTTCATTCCCCACCCCATCTTCCATGTAAGAGTTAAATCATGTTTTTACCATAAACAATGTAATCCAGTTTTAATTGACAAATAAAATTTTATCATATATCCAAAACACCACATATTTAAGTAATATATACACATTAAGTATCGCGTAAACATAAGCACTAACGCCATTTCATTTTTTAAAAAAAAATAATAATTGCTATTTATTTATAGTACTACAAAAATTCGTACGAAATGTAACACCTCAACATTTTGTAAAACCCATACATAAAAAAACACAACTCTCGAGTGTTCCCTTTCGGCTCGTTAAACGTTTCGACGGCTCTCGATGTCTAACCAATTCATATAGGCAAACGGTTTAGCCAATTCGCTTTGGTTGACATCCAAGTCATACACACCCCCTATACCCACTTCTGCAGACAAGATGAGAAATGCAATAGAAGAAAAAACGGAAGAGCAGAATGGAACCCCAGGTTGGAATGTGAGTGTGTATAGGAAAGAGAGGGAGAGCGTGCGAGAGAAAGAGTCTTATCCGTATGACCGGATTTCCAATTTAAATCGGTTTTGATTTTCCATTTGGTAAAAGGAGGACCCTTCCCACTTCCTCCTCGTGCACCACCATCGTGAATCGTCCTCTATAATCGAAGGAAATGAGCAATTTGAATCGGTTCAGCCCACATGCAGTTCGCGACGACGACGACGACCGACATTGCTTTCGATGATGGGGAGCTTCAGCAACGTGTGAATAGCATACGGTGCGCTCTATTTCCGACAACATAAGCTTCGCTTATGTCGACCTTAGCTCAACTCAAGACTCGGTGGTGAAAATTCATTTCCTGCACCACACCAAATGAACTTGTCTCTCTCTAAGTCAATTGTCACGTAGCGTACGAAGCCGTAAAATTGAGTAAAACGTAAATAAATGTTGCAACTCGTTGTAGCGATGATACTATTCCAGATTCATCTAATTTTTTTTTATACCCTCGTCTACAATTTTTTTTTCGCATAGTGAGTCATATTGAAATTATTGAAAATATTCACTTGTCCTTATCCTTACTCAATTATTTAGAAAAAAATTTTATGTTCGATTTTTTTTTCGCTTGAGTGTGACTGGATTAGTGAAAATTCCAATATTTGTTATTATCTGAACTTTTTTTTATAAATTCTAATAAACATTTACGTACTTCTAATAATAATTCTAATAATATTAATTTCCAATAGTAGCATCAACATTTTCCTGAAATTGTCCGTTAAAATATTTCTTGATTTATAAAAGATATTGATATAAAAATAGATATTGAAAAGTAAAGGATAGAAAAGAAAAAAATTATGAAAATTTTCATTATGTAAAAATTGAATAATATTATATTTTTTCTCGACTAAATAGTTTGCAAATCTTCATTCATTAGTTAACTTTCATTCACCAATTAAAGTTCATGGTCTTGTAAGTAGTCCTTTAAATTATATAACCGTCCATAGTTGTCAATAAAAAAAGAAAAATCGATCAAACAAACCACTCCACAGTGAATTTAAATATGAAAGCATTATCTCGTGCAATTCTTCAAATTTAAAATTTGCGTTACAAACACGATGACATTTTCAGTATTTTATAACCATTTTACAGAAAAATATATTTATCTTTAAATTTCCGAAATTTCAATTTGGGGTAGATTAAGTAGTGTTGTTGGCTAACATTTATGCGTTTACCGATTACAATGTATCGAATTTCATACCAAAAGTTTTAACTCGATGGTTCCCACCAACGTTTCAATTGCCACATCCTGCCATTATTCGTGGACGCAGGAAAGAAAAAAAGACAGGTAGTCGGTAAGAGACATTCGCCATTCATTTTCCAATTTTCCTTTCATCGGTTCCAGCAGTTGGGCGAACCAAGCGGAACTATCAACCAGTTCGCAAACCACATCACCACCACAATTCTTTACAATTACGTACCCACTTCACCAAATGTCATAACAATAAATTTCTCCTTTTTCCTTTCCATTCCCTACCAAATTCCCAAAATGTAATTGTAATTCCCGTATTCCGATAAAATACCAATATTAAATGTTTATACACTCACCAAAAGATGTAAGGGTCATGGTGGATTTTAACGCCTGTTCAATCGATCCGCCAGTGGGGAAAGTTCAACCACTACCGGAAGTGTCAGTTAAATACGTCGATTTTTATCAACTTCAAGTGGTGATTCTAAAAATGGTAAAAAAAAATTAAATATATAAAAAAATGAGCGTTTGTTGTATAAATTGGTTTTACAAAGCTAATTGGTACTCGAAGAATTACCTCTTAAAAAACGTAAAAACCTGATCGTACTAGTATTTTCATATACTGCATGTATACGAATTTATGAATCATTTTCAAAACATATGACTCATTAAATATGTTTAATAAAATAAAATAAATAAACTATATAAAATAAATAATAAAATACATTAAAAATAATACGAATATAAATATTGAACTCTTAATCAATAAATTGTTCACATTAATTGGCGTTTTTTTCTAATACGTTCTGCCTGTTACCAATTATCTACTCGAGCAGTTTTCTCATATGAAGTTAAAATGACTGACAACTTTTCTTAATTATTAAAGTTTTATTTTAAAAAATAATCTAAAAATTCTTGCAAGTGTATTTCATAATCTAATATATCTTATCATTTTCAGATTTGTAAACACACCAATAATGCATGCGTAGAATGTAATCATTAAAAATTTTTACCAATGCATTCATTCTTTGTATTTTGTGTACAAATATACAGTGCATACAATCTTGTCATCGAAACAATGATGGCCTGATTTTGCCAAATAGACAATGATTTTAGAGGCACCCTATATATTAATTTCAAAAGCCACTGACACAATTCTAAAAGACCCCAAAAAAGTAGCTCGGCGGAGATTGAAGGTTTTACGACTATTTCGAGGGGGCTTTGGGTAGAAACAAAAGCATCCGTCAGTGGAGTTAGGAAGGTAGATGGGGCACCCTGAGCGATTGCCATTGAATGATAAGTCGCGTGTGTCAGTTGAACCAACAGCAGCCAGCAGCAGGCAACGAACGGTGGCGTTTCATTTCATTCATCGCCCAAGTGGTGCATTCATAGTGTCGTTGTCGGTGCGTCATAAATCTTCCACCCCGTGGGTTCAAAGGCTTAGTGGCTGGCAAAACAAACCGGAGGGAAAGAGGGGGCCTTAAAAGGGACCAAAGCCTCTACTGCGAGTTCAATTTCGCGCCGAACATCTCCCAACGCAGCACGGTGCCCCAACACCAGCCGCAGTGTTGAAATACCCTTAATTACGTTGACTGTTTATTAATTACCGTTTTAATTACACCGAGTGTTAGCTGGTAGAGCGCGCTGTTAGAGCTTAATCCTCATTGTATTTCACACTCGTAACCGAGCCCAGATTTCGCTTGTAATTTATTGGGTCTCTTTCCTTCGCAGCGCGCTCTATTAAAACGCAACGCAGCAAAGCTCACCAAAGGGGGTGCTTCTTAAGCTCGTTCATAATTCCTACACAACTCCAGACACGCGGATCGCTATTCGTAGACAAACTTTTTTTCATCTTCAATATAAATATTATACGTTACACCATTTTAATTTATACAGCTAAAAAACGCTTGAAAACCTCACAAATTCGATTCTAGTTGTGCCCATCTAATGTATAACAATTCCCTGTTCCTCGACAATAATTACAAAAATTAATATTTTTTTTTTTTACAAAACTTGAAATGAAAAAATAGTTTTTATCCGGTAACCCTAATAAGATATAATTAGTATTTAAATAGTGACACTGAAATCGTATCAGAAATACAAAATCACCTAAGTTAATACAGGGTTATTCAAAAGTTATGGTACAAAAGTAAAGTTTATTTATTCTTAAATTAACTAACATTTACAAAAGGTCATAACAGGAACGGATATAATAACTGTCCAAGTTTCACAATGCACATCACAAATGTTCGATGTGGGTGACACGGCAGTTGTCAGTGTGAAATATTCTGTCGAGACCAAAACAAAAAGCTTCTAGCGAGAGTGAAATAAACGGAAACTGAGCAGTCACGGAAAAAAAATAAAGAAAAGAGGTCCCAAGTTGTTGTCTGTGTAGTGTAAGAGTAGATCCTGCATCTTATTTTGTGAGCAGTCGTTAAAGACGTTGTGTCCCTTTCTGCTTCTCTGTCCCCATTGTCACAGCAACTGGATACTAAACAATGCATCTCAATTCCTTGGCAATTAATAACTGAGGATTTGCTGGAACGCGTTTCGACAAAACATTTCGCACTAACGTTTACCGTAGCACTAGCAACATCCAAATGGAACAATTGTGATGATCATGTAAAAATTGAACAGTTATTATGTTCTTTTCCTGTTAGACCTTTTTGTAAACACCAGTTACTTTAAGCGTCAATCAACTTTACTTTTGCGTCATGGTTTTCGAATAACTCTGTATAAATATTAGGTGTAATTGGGTAAATTATATTTTGGCAGTGTATTAGCTAGCGCTATTGACCTCTAACCAAAAACATAATGAAATCAGTACCTTATATGTACATTGAACATTAACCTATTTCACCTACCTATATTAACCTTGCCTAACCTATTAACCTACTGATATACCTTATACTTTTGCTACAAAATTCAATAAATATAATTTTAATGAAGACAAATCGTTTGGAATAAAACTGTCATATTAAAATCTATAATCAACCTCCAAAGAAGAGGACCTTGGTACGTAAGAAGTTTCAGAACAAACAGAACAATTAAACTTTATAGAAACACAAGTTTCATTGGCATAACTTTATTTCATTTATTTAGTCAATAATATTTTTATTGGTTAAATGAGTGAAATGAGGTTACGCTTATAAAACTTTTTATCGGTAAAATGCGATAAAATAAAGCTTCATTATTGATGAAGCTAAGTCGAACCATTGATGGTTCGACTTAGCTTCAGTCGAATGATGACACAAAGTCGAACGAACTAGAATGACAACTATGAAAAAATCATCATCGCTAAATTCTAAACCACACGGGAAGAAAGTTAAATATTACACGAAAGAACAATTCAGAATTAGATTAATGGTGAACGAAAAGTTGAAACTCTTAAAAGAAAATCGAAAATTCACTGTCTTAAAAAAACAAAAAAACAAACAGTTGGGATGCCTACTTTCGAACTAGTTGTGGATCAGTCCAACGCAATAGAGTAATTCTCTTACTATCTTTGTTTCCTTTTTTCAACCCTCCAGGGAAACAGGTGCGTCGTTGCTTGTCACGTCATCAAAGGGTTTGGGAAATCCCCGGCGGCCATGATGCTGACGCAGACGCAAAGCGTGCGGGGGCGCGACCTCTCGAAAAGGCGACCAATCAGGACCGAGCCAAGAAGCGACTTTGCAGGTCGAATCCCTTCCCACGAGAATGGTTTTTGTTTCTCTACTCCAAAGACACTTGGCCCGCTCACTAATACAGAACAAACAAGAGCACGCGCGTGGGGAGAAGACTTCTGTGCTAAGGCTAAACACCGTCTGTTGCAGAGGCAAAGGGTAAACCACCGGGGAAAAAAAGTAATCCTCCAGGCTGAGTACAAAACTAAGCAGCAGATGACGTCTGCAAGTCAAGTTGTCGGGGAGAAAAAATAATGAAGATTGTGTGCGTTTTTTATGTACCGTATATACACTGTAGTACTAAGAAAGTTCTCCAAGTTGGGAAAATAAAGTTTCTTAAAAAAATTGTTGAAAAAAAAACAAATGTTCAGGTGAAACGTGTGGTTTCGTTACTGACACGGTAATAAATATGCTTGTCACTATTGAAAATGAAATAAAATATCTCTGAATACAACCGTATCTTCGTTATAATCTAAAAGTCACTACAGCATTGACAAAACATTCTCTAACCACAAACTATTTTCCTCGAGTTACTTAACCACAAAATACTTACCAAATTAACCATTCACAATATTTACAATATATAACTTAAACTATAATTACTATATCCCAAAATGGTTTTGCGTAGTCCTCCACTATACATCGTTTAAATTAAAATCTTGCGTTTCTGATACCGTGACAGAATATAAATTTTGTATTGTAGAAAAAATATTCATTCAATAATCCAACAAAATTACTCTTATCGAAAAGAAAACTTTTCTTCCAATGCATCATCGCTTACAATCGCCAAGAGCAGATTGGAGTCCCAAATAAAGAGAAAGATGCAAACTCTCAAACAGATGCTGAATGACCTCAGAGGTCAGATCTGGTGAAATGAAGGAATTCTAGTACCGAGAAAATCTTTAGTATACGAAACAAAATCGTTAATGTTTGATCTGTGTCCAATCAGGAAAACATGCTTAACCCAAAACATCTGCCAAGTTCAAATTTCTTGCAAGAGACCAAAAAACCAAACCCCAACGTAAAAGAAAAAATAATTATTGAATTTTTCCAAATAAAAACAACGAAAAAATGAAAAAACAATTTAAAAGCTGAAACGGCTTCCCTAGTGGTTGTAGCCAGCCTCACTTAACTTCACTTCATGCAGAAAATCGCATCAGCAAAGTACTAACGTCAATATTTGACTACGAGAGCAACGTGTGGTTGGCTACGCTTTTGTTACTTGAAACGAATCCGCCTTTTGTGCGAAAATGTAAGAACCATAGGCCGGTTAAAGGTATTATGTAAGGTGCATTAGCTTCTAGAGTTTGGATAATGGCAAGATTATCCCCCTATTGAGTTTTAACGCAAGACTTGAACACAATCAATAAAGAACGGTGACAATAGCGTGCTCAACTTTTTTTTTTTACGTTTGGAACGCGTTTCTTTACAAACAAAAAACGTCAAACTCAAAACTCGTTAATAATGCTTAAGTTATTAATATCGCGATTTTTTAGGTTATCTCAAACTTGACTTGGTTGTACATGTACTTATTTTCTCTGGTGAGGTTTTGTTTACTTTTTCTTATTTTTTTTTACCTTCCAACCTTTATCACAGTTTCCCCTAAATATTTTACAACCTGAATTCTAATTGAGTCTGAGTGACACAACAACAGACAAGGCAACATTCAACGTTTAATTAAAGTGGCGTGCAATTAGCCAGAACAAGTGATTTGTAGATTGTTATCAGGAAGCGAGAATGAAGCATTAGTGGAAACTAGATACCTCCAGGGGAAAAAATCCAGTACTAACAAAACATTTCCACTTTCATCTGTTGCAAATGAGCCCACCAAATCGTTGTTTCAGCAACAACACTGATCCTGTTTACGATTCCCGCTCCAGTTTTTCTTCCTTTTTCCAAGTCTGTTTTTTTTTTATTCCTCCGAAAACTCCAACTCCCGCAATAGTCATTAATTAACAAACACCACAACAAGAAAAGATTGGATAGTGCAAATGAGCTCAGACGAGAAAAAAGGGATATAAGACACAATTCCTTTGCTTTTCTCCAATCCTTGCAAAGTGAAGGGGGAAGTGATGATAATGGTCACTTTTACCCCCTCTTCCCTCTGTGTTCGGTAGTAGTGTTAACTGGGAGCTTTTAACTCTTCGTTGCCTGATATCGACTTGGCTTTTCCGTGAAGGTGGTGGAAACGATTCGAGGCCCTGGGCGACCACGCTCTACGCTTTCGATTCAATTAATCCGTGATTGTATTCACTTGCTATGCAAATTAACAGCGGATTTTTGGCGTAATTAAACAGAATTCGATATGCACCAACCAAGCCTCGAGTTAACGCGCTACATTCTCTCGCCGACGGTTTAGCGGGCTAATTTTCGCTGCTGGTGCCAACCAACAAAACAGATGCGAATTAACGAAAAACACAACTCCAAATATATTCAGTTTGGCTAAAGAACACCAAATCCCACTACCGATAAAAGACAAAAAAACAAAAACAAAAAAACAGCGATTAAAGCAAAAAGTTTTATCCTCCAATGCTAAAGAAGTTCCTAAACTGGTCCTTGTGAAAGATAACAGCTACAGTACGTTATTTTAGCCTCGAATGTCGTTTGTTTGTATAAACAACATACAATGATACAAATAAAAACTTACAGTAGACGCCAGTGCGTAATTAAATGCGTTTGAAAAAATGTCAAAATAAAAAATACATCTCGTCAACTACGAAGATTATCAAATTTCACTCATGAATAAAAAAATTGTGTATCCAATTTAAGACACCGTTTTCACAGCCTCATTGGTTTGGAATCGTTGTCCCCAATTTCGTTTGTCATTTTATCCAACAAGTGGTAGCCGGGCGTGAATAACCACTTTTACGGTAAAATGACAAACGACATTGAAAGACAACGGTTCTAAACCAACGAGACTGTGAAAACTATGTTCCTGAAATGGATGCACAAAACTGGAGCAAATTTATCAGTGGGAAATTAGCGAGAAGTTGATCATATGTTCCAATAAGTGTTTACGGATGAGTATTTAAAAAAACGAAAAAAAAGTGTGCCCTTACACTAACATACATGATGCGCGTTTAATATTAGTTTGTTATTTATTATACCCGTCAACAATAACAGGGAAAACTATTTTTCAGTAGTTGTTGTAACTTATGTTGCCTGACAACATCCGTCTACCTTCTCCGTGAATTTCACTGCTTACTCGTACGTTGTTATGGTAAACCGTATGTATTTAAAGCATTTCATACCCACAAACAAAAAAATTATATAGGCTAGTAGTAAATTAAACAGTCAATAAAACGGCTACTAGAGATTGTAATGAAAAACCAATTCTCAAAGAAACTATTTTAAAAGAATAAAACATCATATAAAAACAATAAAATCATTTTAACCAATAAAATTCACCAAAAGTGTTCAGTACGAACGAAACTGCCACTATTACTAAAAGTATTCTAGCAATAATAAAAAATTCGTTGAAATCTTATGGGGCTAAAAATTTCTTTTAAGTCACTCTGTGCAAGATTTTAAAGTACGATAACATCCTAATTACAGTACCGGTATATTACCGTATGTAAATAGTATAAAAAAACTGACAATCCTCTTGAGTGAAATCTCAGTTTCACCTATTTGCAATAAGACATACGTAAAGTTCATCTACATTCGCGACCCATTAGTTTCTCACACTCGAGACGGTCGCCTTCCCTCCAAACCCTCCTTCCTAATCTAATTGTTATAAAATGCAAAGATCCTCCTCCTCCTGTTCCTCCTCTTCTTCACTAGTTATGTTTCTATAGCAACAACCGAAACGAAACAAAATAAAAAATAAATACTCTAACTGTAACGAATATTGAGTTGAATGAATAAATAACTGTAACGAATATTGCGACAGCAATATGAGATATGACAGATAACATGAGCTATAAGACAGCAATAAACATCTTTCCCATAATTTTTGACAGGCTATTTACTAGTTGAATTAATAAAATATGAACACCATAACAACCCGAATGTAAACAAGAAACCTCCTTTTAAATTCATTCCTAACAACTTACATTTTTAACAACGCCAGCTGAACATATAAAACTAACAAATTTCTGAATTTGGAGGAGGGTGTACACAGGAAGTACTTTGACGTTTTAATAAAAATTATAATTGACTAATAGCTTATAACTTTTTTTCAGACCGAGCTTAACTTAGATACCAAGTTTCGTAAAGATCGGTCCATCTGTTGTTGGTTATGCGCGCACATCAAGACAGACAGATATTAAATGAAATCTGATAAAATCCAATAAATGAATGCTAATTGTCATGATGATCTGCACTCTTCAGCTTCAGGGCATAACAAACTTTGTTTCGTCTAACTTGTAACGCATTAGAACGTTCGCACACAATGTCTAACCTGAACAACGGGTGTTTTCGTACTGCCTCGACCCTTTAATCACTGAAATTATCGATCACAGCAGTGAATGATACGCGAAAGGTTATGCAGCTCAAAGCGATAATGCCCCGCACTTGCCACTTAGTAGCACGCAATTGTATCGTCACCGTTGTTTATCTTATTCAAGTTGACACAGAAAAGTTAAAGCTACATAACCCCTAAACATTTCATTGACGGTGTCAGGTGAAATCAGCTAGCCTTTGAATCATTGATACCATCTTCACTAAGCGATTACTACGGGTTTATATCCTATTCAACGTGATAAAAGGAACCATTAACTACATAAATCCATAATTATGGCAGCAATCACGATGAAACCACGCCCTTTTACAATGTAAGAGCCCATTAGTCGAATCAATGCTATTGGCTATCGTGGGGTGATTATAGTCTAAGCTCAGCTGGATCTCGAACAAGTCGAGTGCCATTGTTTTGGTGGTGCTACAAGTCCTACTACTTTATCCGTTTATTAGGCTCGTTATCGGCAGATTAAAAGTCGATTGTTCGTTATTCTCCCCTCTGGGAGATCAAGGTCTCTTGGGGACACAATACCAATAAAGCAAAAGAGAACAAAAAATTGAAAGCGCCCGTGCTTTTGTCAGTAATGAGTAAGAAAAAATGAAAAATAAAATATAAAAAAAAAAAAAAGATCAAGAGAACAAAATTGTTCGTTAGTGTGCAGCTGGTATTATTTGGTGAAAAGCTCTCTATCAACTCGGAAAAAGCTTCATAAGAGTTTGTTAAGCTTCTTACGACGG
Source organism: Cryptops parisi (assembly GCA_034695005.1). NCBI lineage: Eukaryota > Metazoa > Arthropoda > Chilopoda > Scolopendromorpha > Cryptopidae > Cryptops > Cryptops parisi. Next base: position 26,954 of record JAQIWH010000311.1, on the reverse strand, counting down.
CGACGACAGCAAAAAAAAAAATGAAACCTCAACTAGGTGGTGACAATACTGGAAAACTTTCAGCAGCTTATCACCTTAGTAAAAAAAAAGAAGAAAATGAGACAATTCTAACTTCAAATTCTTCTCAGAGCAATACTGCAACTAAAGTACTCTTATAAATGATCAAACTTTTTTGAACAAGGTTAAAGTTGAAATTAGATAAATACGCGTTCTAATCAAATTCTATTTTTTAACGAACATTGTCTTTTTGCACTGTATAAGATTGATTTAGGCTAACTTTATACCATTTAAACTGATAGAAACGATCCGATTTTTTCGCTCTTTTCCCCCCAAAAATTGCAATTAATTATTTTACTGTAGTCATGGAAGTTTTAAAAAAACCGCCATTTTTTCCGATTGGTTCGTTATCATAGCGATGGTATACTTAAATCTGCATAAAGTAAATATACAATGGAATGTAAAAAGTGCAGGTGGATGCTGAGCCACTCTCAAGCTTCACTTCGCAAATTTTAATTTGCGAATTTTAAATTTAATTTTAGTTTAGTACGTAGATATTATACGTTATGTGACTACAGTAGGCTACCCACGGAGTTAGTTTCTCATGTAGGAAGATTAAAGTCTATATATTTTTTTATCGATATTGTTTAGTTGTTTTTAAACTCTCATCCATCAAACACGTAAAGCAACTTCCAGTGTTTTGTAATTGTGAAGAGAAATGGATTCAGAGATACGTACTCACATACATTTGATAATACTGTACTTACCCTAAGAATTTTTTTTTTTAAATTCACAATTTCCAGTACTCGTTTAAAATAGCAAATAGATCTACAGTACATTGCAGTAGCTCACAGACTTTTTATACTAAGACCGGAAGCTGATGTATCCATTACACATGTCATTAACTGATGAGATAGTTTGATGTTACTTTGACGTATCGACCGTATTAAGTGTAATCGGATCAATCAATCCGGATATAAAAGTTAATTCAATTTCTCCCTTTTCAACGTTACTCTCTTCTTGTTTTTATCCCTCTCAATTGTCGAGAAAGAACAAAAAAAAAGTTCTACAATGACCCCTTACTCTTTGGTTGAAGTGTGTTTTCTCGTCATTCGAAACAACTTGAAAGTCGAAACTAATTGTTTTAAAAGGAAGATCCGATAGTAGTGAAAAGACAAAAGAAAAAAGAAGTTAAAAGACACGAAAGAAAAAAGAAGAGATGTGGGAGAACCACATCTCAAGCGACAGTTTCTAAGAGAAATAGAAAGACTAGGTGGGGGACATTAAATTTCTTACTCCCCCCCCCATTACCCCCACCTCCCTTCGCACGCCCATTTTCATTCTGAACCGTCACTTTACTTGGTCCAAAGTTTTCATTTCAACGCTCATTCGCGTTGGCTCAGACGAAGAAGGGGGACGAATTAAGCAAACAACCGTTGCGTGGCGCTTCTAGTCACCAAGAGGATCGATGCCCCTGCTGCAGGCAGCCTCAAGAAAACCTGGGTAAACATAATAACTGAACGCCATTAAATTATGTGGTTGGCCAACGGGAGAAATAGAAAGCCAACCAAGCCTCCCCCCCCCCCTCTCTTCTCCTTCTCTCCCCTCTCTTTCATTTTTTCTTATCCCCCAACTTATTTCTACTTTCATCCGACTTTGTGAGTCTCTTCCGCACTTGTGTACAGATTTTAGCTTCGTTCACCTCCTTTAGAAACTGAAAAGAGTCGTCTAAGAAAATTGTTCTCGACCAAGACCTAGCTTTCAGAGTTTTTATTATACGATATTTGACAAACTACTCTCACAATCTCACTTAAACTGCGTACGTATCTCTCACTCTCACTTATACTGCATATGTATCTTTGATACACAATATATGATAATCTTAATATATAAGAATATATTATTTAATATCACATCCCATAAAGGTTTTCATGAGAGGACACCACCATAAAGGATTATAATTTTTTTAATAAAATACCGCACACACACACACACACACACACACTATCACCACACACAGTTGTGGTGATAGTGAAACAATTAATTTTTCTAAAATGTTATATTTTAATTTTAACAATAGTTTTGGGTCAAATAAAAGTTTTGCATAACAAAGCAAATTTAGTTCAAATTGTTTAATTTCAAAACATTTCATGAAATCAACCAGATCTCAGTGATCTCAGTGATAAGCACGTTTACATGTCAAGTTCTGCACAACAAAGCGAATTTAGTTCAAATTGTTTAATTTCAAAACTTTTCATGAAATCAAGCATAATGAATTGAACAGTATGATTTCTTGTATGGTAAATTCGGGTTCCTGAATAAATACTTTCAAATTAATACTTACTCTTAATTTGATATGCTATTGTATATTAAGCGTTTAAAAAGTGCGATGCTTGAGCCACCTTGTACAACAAAGTGCATCGATGATTCAAGTTAATGATAATATAATAATCTGTTTATTTAGCACTTATATAAAAAGTGATCTCACGAACAAATCTTGTAGTAAATATTTTTTGGTTCAGCTACTTTGGGAAGCACGCACCTGTACATGTCTAATTTCTTTAATAGGATATGATTAAAAATTAGTGAATCAAGTAAGACTGTCATTAAATAAATGCGAGTTGTGAATCACCCTGTACACTGAAAATGCTAACTAAAAGAACAAGAGCTTCTGCTAACAGTTAATGCTTGTGAGGATTACTAAAATCCAAATTTGCACCTTTAGCCTATAAATCACTGGAAAGGTGGTTGTTTGCAAAGGTCTTGATCTTTACATTCCATAATAACAGTCTTTGCTACATATTAATTGAAGCCTATGACGGCGTAAATAGCGTTGCTTTCTAAACCAATGCATTTGGTTAAGTTCATTCCACCTTAACCACAATTTTACTCCCTACTTCTCTTCGATTCCTCGTAGAACATGTTGAACTGTCAACAGCAAACACACGCTTGAAACAACGATAAATCAAACACTAATTTACATCCACCAAGCAGACTAGAGTATGTAGGCATACTTTGCATCAAAATACGATCATCATACACGCTTGTATGTTTACAACTAACTGAACAGTGACTGAATGAATTGATAATATCTTCCCTGCAGAGAAAGCTTAATGAAACAGTACATGAACTCAAAAACGAAAAAAAAACGATGCTGGTTGAATAAGCGAAATCATAAAAATGAAGAGTATATATAATAAGCTCGAAATATGAAAATAATGTTTTTTTGAGATACACACATTGTGTTTTGTTTTGTTTACATTAAAATTTATGACCGTACTTTGTTATTCTGTTTAATTTTTTTTTAAAACAACAAAATTTTGATTGAAAAACTGATATATTGAGTGAACTTTGTATGGAGGTTCTAGATATGCCATTAGATATGCCATTAGATTATGCAATCAGATTTTGTTAAATGCCTTGAGAAATGTCTTGAAATATGACTGAGCAAAAAACTGATTTTTCGATGACATTTTGTATGGTAGGTCCAAGAAAGGACTATGAGACATACGTCAAATAATTTAAATATTGACAAGGTCCCAGTTTTAAAATATGTTCAGATTATTTTAAAAAAATAGCAGGCCAATTATAAAATACAGAGTGCTTCAGAATTCCTATTATAAAATTATAAGACGTGTAAGGAAATCAAAAAGTAACTGTTTTCTCATGCGATAATTTCCAGAAACAAGTGCATCATGTGATATACTTGATGCATGTATGTATGTGTGGATTTGTGTATTGCGAGATGAGCTCCACGCAATACACACAATTATAAGCGGGTAGCAAACCTTGCAATCCCTCACAATACAGGCAGCCTTTAGTCGTATGTCATGTAACACAATTTTTTCCGGAGCTTTTTCAATAATTCTATGTCGGGACACGCATGTTTTCATGATACAGCCAGGAAATAACTGTGAGCAAAAGTCAGGACGAATTGAAAACCGCTCTTTGTGAAGCTGTTGAGCAGCTTTTTCGAGAGCTTCGCCGTGAATTAGAATCATGTCCGTGTTCTCACCATGTGTTTATGCAGCCATGTTGCGTCCGCAACACACTGTCACATGACTAAATAACATCCTATGTATACTGTAACGTTCTTGCATGACATCAAGCACCCTGACGGTTGCTCACAGTTGTCTCCTGGATAACACGCGTGTCTGGACATTAAGAAAAGTTCCTGAAAATTGATGTCACGTGAGGGTGTGACACAGACAACCAAAATGCTGCCTGTATTGCGATGGGATTGCAATGCTGGCTACCTGCTCACACATGTGTGCATTGCGTGGAGCTCACCTTACACGCAACTCCGGACGTCTGTATCATGACGTCTGTATCAACTCCGGACGTGATGCACTTATTTCTGAAACCTTTCGCGTGGGGAAAAAATCGTTTTTTTTCGGACTCCTTCCCCCCTACATAACCTAAAAGTTTGTAATAAAAACTCTGAAAAAACTGATTTATAATTTAAAAATTATCAATGTACAACAGCATAAAACTGTAATCTACTTCTGCAATATCGCCCATACGTCTAAATTTTTATTAAAATCTTCATCACATATTGTTTGAAACTTAAATTTAAACCTACTGAACGAAAAACAAAGGTTTAGCAGAAAGTGCAGTTTTCATTTGGGTTCCAAATTAAATACACAAACAACAGGTTAAAGCAGCACAATTTTCATGTGCTTCACGGTCCCATGAAAAACTACTCGTTTCATACCCCCTTATGACAATTTCGCCAATGGGCTGGTGCACCCTCTTGTGGTATCATCTGACTGCTTACCATTTTTCTACCTAAGCCTAATAGTTTTAGCGTTTTAACATTTTGCCCGGACAGAGAACATCACTTTCTGAGTGGACCTAAATTTTATGCACAATTAAGAGGAGTGGAGGAGGAAGTCAAGGGGAGTAACTTTCGCCAGTGAACTTATGTCTAAAAGTGCACGTACTAAGCGTCCTCAAAGAGCGTGTACAAATGAGGCACAGATGCATGAAGCACGGGTCAAACATTTCAACACTTTAATCTGACAAATACACTACATCAGTGGGATAAGTCACAAAACAGATCATAAGTGTGACATTCTATTTAAATGCACGCTGTGCAAGCAGTGACATGCTCAAACACTCCAGGCATTGTACTTATGCATGACTGCATGTACCCATAGTTGAACTGATGTAGGCCTACTTGAGTCATGATGTACCTGAGCCTTGAACTGCTTTTCAGACTCAATAGGTGTCTGGTACATCAGGCTCTTGAGGTGCCGCCACAAAAATATTAAGTTAGCGTATTTGTATTACGCAACAATTGCCTGACAAGCAAATTTAGTGTATTTGTCAGGATATTGTGTGCAAATGATTGATCTGTCTTCGGGGCCGATGACAGCAAAGTCAGGATCTGAGGGAAATTTTCGAAAAAACTTTTTGTGCCAAAATAAAAAAATTTTTTTTTTATATTAAGGGTTCTACCTGGGCCCTGTTCTGGCAACCAGGGCCCAGTATTTTGTACCGCCTCCCCTATCACCTTTTTTCATCGAGCTTGTGTGCCTCACTTGTACACCTTGTTTGACAACGTCTAGTGCCTAGCATGATTTAGACATGAGTTCATTGGCGAAAGTTACTCCCCTCCAACCCCTCTCCTACCACTCTGAATTTGTACATCGAATTTAAGTCCATCCTGTATATAGTTAGTAGATAGATTAGATATATATTGTATATATAATAGATATAGGTTACTGGATGAATGACCAGTCCAATAACAAAACGCATTAACGAAGTTCATTATTTTAACTCATGTTTTCTGGCAACATCAAATTGTTATGATTCAATTTATACTCAACCTCACACACAGCCCACTCACTGCCTTTATATTAGCTTCTCTTATTCACAAATAAAGCAAATATAAAGCCTGTAACAAGTAATAAGAAAAACGTCGTTCTTAGGATAACCTTTTAACGCACGTGGTTCAGCCAAATTTTAAAAGTGTTTGAAACAAATACGTGAAACGATATTTTTGTTGATTTGTATTCAGTGTTCATTTGGGTGGATTCACATCAATTGGTATTAGCTCGGAAAAGCTATGTGTAGCTAAGTGATCCATATAACGAGTAGTTTTAACACCTGCAACAATGACTACTGATTACTCAGATGTAGGCTACTCTATGTAGTGAACCATATAACATATGTAAATATGTATATGTGGTTCTATTTACAAGAATAGTATAATTTAAATTTGGCTATAAAAATCTGTACCTTTAACTGTACTAAAAATGTTGAATGTTACTCAACAAAACCTTATGAGACAATCTTAACAAAAACCCATTTCACGTGTCAATTTCTCGAAATGACACATGAATCCTTCAAAATTTAATAGAATAAAATGTCGCACGGGCTATGTACTGTATATGTTCAGAATTTCAGCTCTGTAGGTCATTGGGAACCTACTAGAAAACGAGCTCAAACAAGTCCAAGCCTGATAACACCAAGTAAACTTAAATCAAAGGTGATAGAAAAATAATAAAATACATAGCATATATGTACAGTGTTATACATAACACATGTAATACTGCTTACAGATGACAAGAAATGACAAACTTTTAAATACTTCTGTATGATGGAAAACTTCACTCGCGTATGTTTGAATGTAATACTTTTTTCCTTTACCACGAATATGTATTTATAATTAATAAACACACGAATCAATGCAATACAATTGTGTCCAAGCTAGCTGGCAATCTAATTTTAAAAATCAAATTACGATTAAGTGTGATTTAGAGCTGTTTGTTCATCAAACAAGAAAAACCCACTACCGACCAACTTTGAATTAACACGAAACGCTTTTTTCTTTTATCGTAATTTCATAAAGCAAAGCGAACCTTCCATCGCTTAGGCACAAACAACGAAGTTTATTTTGTGTAGTTACTGGGAGCCCATTAAACAACAACGGCAGCAACAAAAATAAGTCGTCAGTATGACCCTCTGACAAAAGCAAAGCCGAGTCTGGTGCGCGTCACGGATTGTTAGCGTTTCAATCGTTACAAGCTGTAATTCGCAGCCGGGGTACCCATTACCTGGACACGGCTTGCTAACCCGCCAGCAAATTATGATCAGCTGCTAAACATTCTGTCGCTCGAGCCCCCCTTTCTAATAACCGACCGCCCTGTATGAACAGTTCATTATCGCCGCCTAAAGTTTGCACCTAAATGAATCTAATACGGAGAAAACCGACCGGCGTCATTATGGTCGTCTCAGTCGGCAACTAAAAGGCGCCAAATGACGTCGTTTTCATGCAAACGACCATCTTTGTGTGACGTCGTCGTTCCCCCTTCTCTTTTCGCCGTCGTGTTCGGAGCCAAGACGTGGTATGTCACACGACGACGGGTCAGGCAAAACTGACCACATTTAATAGGTACCAAATGCTGCCGAGCGGCAGAACGAACAAACGACATCGACAATCGCAGTTCTAAGCCGCAATTGTACTTATTGTAATGTTCTACACGTAATAACCCAAGACTCCCAATGACAAACTATTAAGGTCTTACGAGCTGAAAGAAATTTGCTGGTTTCTTACGGCTTAGAGCTGCATACGCAATTTTCCTTGAAGTTGTATCGTAATTGCAATAAATAACATATATTAACAACAGATGCCAATATACTGATAGCAGATTAAAATTTGAAAGCAAAATTTTAAACAGGGTTTAGAGTCATTCTTCTACAAAACATGTCTGACTAAAATACTAGAATTATACTTTTCTTACTTTGTTTTAGTCAACAGTAGAACATAAAAAGCATGTATAGTTCACGGAGTACCAGGGTAACCGGTATTACAGTAATTGCTTTTAAAAATACGATAGACCTCGATAAATGTTCAATTCGAGCAGTTTCCCAATGAATTCAATCTCAAATTGGAACAATTACGACGATTAATAGCGCAGTCGACCATCAGTCAATATACGATTCACTTAATCCGAGTGGAGGAGAAAAAAGCTCTCCACATCTACCCTAGTTCCCCCATTTATTGGACCAGCGATGGAAGATCAATAAAACGTAAAACCTCGCTTTAGACCATCAGCTACTGCAAAAGAACTAAACCGTAAAGTCACATTGAGGAAGTGATAAACGATTATCCATCCAATTCAGTGTACGAATTCCAATATACCAATCAAGTATTTAATAGCTACAAATCATATCGCCACACAAAAAAACTGTAAGTAAATATTAGAAAAGACACATCAACACATTGTGCACACGGTCAGAAATATTTTCTGACAAATGAAAGAAAAAGTTGTTATTTTCTTCTGGAGTTCTTGCCAAAAAGTTGAATTAAACTTGGGTTGTGTAGCACTGCACATCTTGGTTTTTAACACAACTCCAACAGTATGGTACTAACCTCATCACTTCCACTGAATAAACTTTTTACTCTTCTAGTAAAAAATTCAAGCTTTTCAACATTGGTGAAGTGCTATCTAAGCAGATTGCTCCGCAGCTAGAATGCTGATCTAGCAGTAGCAAAGCAATAGCAAAGTTTAAGGGGAAAAAAAGGTAATAGTAGTAGTACCAGCTTAATTGAGTGTCTTTCGGTTGCGATTTTCATCGCCTTCAACTTTACTTTGCAAGCCTCCTCAGATTAGAGCTTTACCAAAAGCGTCCGGTAACTTCGTTGTCTGTGTCGCCTTTTTGCTAAACCCTTTTTCGCCCCCAATCTTTAGAGTGGCCTCGTAAATCACTAACAGCCCTGACTGCACAAGCGCTTTTGAGAAGCAAAGGGTTTTTTTGGACAGTGTTGTGGGGTTGGAGGTGGACGAGCAGCAAACCCGAAGCAAATCTGATTCGTTTCGATCGGTTCGCAGGGGGAAGTTGGTCTTATCTGGGAAGATGGGTGGAAAAGGGATGAGAGAGAAAAACGAGTGTGGTGGTGGTAGTGAAACGAAGGGAACCCCCCGAAAAAAAAAGAAGGGGCCAGCAGCAGACGCCCTTTTTCCCCACCACTGCATCTCCGGCCCCCTATACTATCGGCCAACGCGTTGGCCAGACTTGAAAATTCTGATAAGGAAAGCACTTGGTCTTGCAAAGCTGATCGTTACTATGCAAAGAGCCTGGCTGCCAATATTCCCTCTTAGTCCCCCTTCTCACTCGCGGTTGGTGATATGGTCGCTATTTGCATGCGATATTGGCGGGAGTCCGCACTCGCCACCCATACTCCCTCTCCCCCTCCACTACCCCCAACCCCACTGCCACCATTCGTGCGCGTGACACGACTTATGCAAAGCAGCCAGATGACATGGCAATGGGTTCTTCGGGCGCGAGACGAGGACTACTTTTTCACACGTGCTGGCCTGCGAATGACACCTACGACCCGGAATCCTTTGACTCCTCCTCTTCCCTTTTCCTAAAGGTTCTCTTCCCTGCAGCGTTCGAATCGCCTTAGGCCACTCGCTGCCATAGCCAAAATGCAATGGGGGAAACTTGCAGGACTCAGCACACTACCAACTTCTGCATCAGATCACTCGCACCGTCCAACGAATAGTTTATCGCCTCGTTGAACCACGGGTGGAACCCCCCCAGGCTTTGCTTTGCCTAGAAAACTTTTTTCTCCTCCACCTCCCTCTCTCTTTCCATTCTGCTCTTAGTTCTGTTCAAAAATTCCGAAATGTCCAGAACCTACACCCACCATACATGCTACGGTCTCTTGCAGACGAGGCGGAAATTGAAAATTCTGATATACAAAGGTTATCTCACAAAGTCATCCTTCATGTAAAATTCTACATTGGAATTTTTTTTTTAGTTAACGAAAAGTTGGATTACTATATCAGTTTGGCTTTTTTTTTTTTTACAATTATATATTAAAATATCCGTGAATTAGTATAATTGACGCAACGTAAAAAATCAATCAGTAAATTGGTAACTAGTCTCAATAACCAATCAGCGCAAATTACACATAAATAGAAATACCTATAACAATAAAAAAGCAAGCTCCCCAGCAGCAAAATGTCTACTAATATCATGATAAACCAAAAAATGACAGTACAGTGTATGCGTAGTATCACACTGGTGATTCATACTACATTGCAAAACAACAAATCTTAAAACACGGATAATCGAAAAATATACTCAAGTATACAAGTACAAGAAAATTATGTACGATGCAAAATAATGTTCAATACTTGCGAGTACACTAATGTCTGCAAATAAATAAGCAATGTAAAACATTTTTTATGACTCTATTTATGTGGCTCTAGGCCATCAACGCCATTCAAGCAACACTTCTTAAGATTGTTTTTTTCCTGGGGCTTATTACGATTCTCGTTGAGGATACGAAATAAATTAAGAAGGACGTGAGATCACAAGTTCAGGACAACAAAAATTCCGACACGTGCTACGCATATCGTTCCTGACGATAATAATACTCAATTACCAACGATTTACATCTCCCCCAATTACACCACCCATTTATAACCCTAACCGTAATAACTCACTCGATGCATATATTCAAGTGTGTCGAAACATTTTGCAGAAAAATCTTATTAAATGCGTACGGCATAACAATTTTTAGTTTTTACTCAGTTGGCGCACACCAAAATAGTTTTCAGATTAAAAAGGTAGGCAGGATATACCACACTCGGTGATAAGGCGGCTTACAACAAAGGAAACAAAAAGTAAAAACAAGTACGTTGAGGAGATAAAAAAAGGACAACTTTTTAAGTGGTATATCTTTGTCCAAGGTCTCGGCTTAAGATGGCGGCTTGGTGAGTGGTCAAAGACTTTGCTAGTCACGTCCTACGTCGTCCAAGGTTTCTCTCTCGCTCTTTCTATCTTTCTCCCACCCCCGCATATGGCTCGTGCCGGCGCGTGCAGGTATTTAAACTGACCTAAGCAACTCTGCACGAGAGGCCATAACTCTTTGCTCGGCCCAAAAATTCTCTGCCTTAACCCTCTCTTGCCACGCCTCCAATCTTCCCAGACTCTCCATCTCTTTCTCACTGCGTTGGTTTGAATTTAATATTCGGACCATTTAAAGGGTATGGGGTGAGAATAAAAAATAAATAAATAAGAAAAAGCGGTTGCTGTTGTGTTGTTGTAGTAGTAGTAGTATTTTCTTTCTCGTTGCCAAAACACTCGCATCATATCCCTTCCTTTTTTGTTTTCCGCATTTTAAAGTCAAATTTTAATTTAAATTAAATTTTGAGTCGCGTGCGTGGGTGGGTCGTTTGGGGGGAGGGGATAGAGAAAACGATAGCGGCAGTAGAAGTAGTAGTAGTAGTGGAGACACATAGCACTGAGTCCACCATTACCATTGTGGAAATCCGTTTCGTTTCGCTCTCGCTCTCCCGTCGCGGGTTTTCTCGTCAAGTTTAATGTTGCGAGCGAACGTTCGCCATTGGTCACGAGCAAGCAAGCAAGGAGGCGAGCAAACAAGCGCGCGTTCTGTGTAAAAATAGGGCCTAATTTGATGTATTTATTGTGGTGACGGTGGTCGGCGTCAGTGGCGCATACATCATTCGGCGATTTATGCACCAACGACTTTATGAGACATAAACAAAACCAGAGGCCTTTCGAGATAAAACCCCTTTCTCCTCGGGGGAAAAAAGAACGATGCAGCAGCACGGGTCCGAATAAAAGGACCAATTCCATCCGTGAGGTAAACATTAATTTATTATTCTGTCGCTCCTTCTTTCATGCATATACACGAGGAGAAAATAGTAAACCAAACAAAAACTTGTTAAGCTACCAAAAATACAAGAACCTACATTCGTCGCTTGATGGGGCACAAATAAATTTACCCACAACTTTATGGACGTCGTACTATTGCTACTACAAAAAATAATTCTTAAAGAAATTCCGCTACATGCTCAGGCAGTTTCATCGCATATAATAACGTACACTAAAAAATTCTATTGATTATATCCTTCAATTTATTAACCTTATGAGTGTATAAAAATCGGTTCTATGAAACAATTCAAAAAGTGGATTTTATTGTCAACAACCCTCATAAATATTACAACCATCTGTACATCTACTGTACATCTACAACAAATACATGTAAATATTATTACTAAGTTACAATCAATTTGCCTAAAATGTCTTATACCAGAGTTCGCCATGAAAATCCACCACTCTTAAAAACAATCAACTAATAAAAAAATATACAAATTAAAAAGATTACTAGTTAGTGGAGAAACAAATATGCTGTAACCAAGAAAAGCAGAACAGAATCGAAACCTAGGAGCATACGAGTCAGATTGCCATCTAGTGGCAGCTACAAATACTAAATTGAATACAACGAAAAAAAAAAACTCGCATCTTCCTTACCATAAAAAGAAATTAAAATCATTACCACACTAGCAAAAGCCAAAGTTGTGTAAATTGACAGTTTCATCAGTTAGGTTGACAGTTTGGTACCTACCTACTAAACCCCCTTCTCAAGTTTCATAACGGGCCATTTGAGAACGTGCTTATATAATTTCGCCGCATTAAACACTCCCTAGGCTAAATAACGCCTTTTTCTCTATTCCTTTTCGCGTTCTCTTTCTCACTCATCTGGCCATTTATCTTCCTCCCTAAGAAAACTTTTGCGTTTCGCGACTTCTTCGAATGAAAAACAGCGCGTGCACGATCTGCTAATCCCGCACCGAGTCTAGGGGGTGATCTAGTGACGCTGGGGGAGTTCGGGACTCGGAATTCATTTTGAGTCGCCATCACGCCCCCGCGCAGCGGCCCTAATGGAGAGATTTGCATGCTAAGCTCGCTTCGACCAATGAGTCCGGTTGGTCCAGGGGGAGCCCTCCGCCCACGCAAACGCGTGCCAGCGCCCCTTCTTGCTGCTGCCGCTGCTAGTGTAGCCCCCCACCCCCTTTATCCTCCCCACCTCTTTTCCTCGCTCGGCTATAATAACGCCACATTCTTTGGTGTCCCATTTTAATATCGAAATGGACATCAACGTAATCGACTGCGGAGAAAAGCGAGCCACAGGGTCATCAAGAGAGGAAACGTGTTGTGCGCGCGCGCGGCTTTTTCCAGTTTTTATAACGAAGAAGATGAAAGGAGCCAGGTGATTATTATTAGATAGAGTTGCAAATAAAAGCTGAAGGAAGTTGACCCACTTTTACCATAAGGACGAGTTGTTGTTACAGAATGATGATGACTTCAACAAGTCAATGAATGGAGCATAAAGACTGACGAAGACACCACGCAGGTGTATATTGACGGACTACTAAACATGAAAATATTTTATACATACATAACGCTAATTGAAAAAGATAAAATTGTTATTGTACAAAAAATTCCCATTCGAGATGATTATGCGTCATTGCTATATTATAATTTTGCACGAATACATTGTAAACTTTATTACTTATGTTGTTGTGAATTGACAAAAATAAAAACGATGTTTAATCTCGGTTTATCTTTACTTAGCATTATTTGAAAAATATATGTTATCGTTAAAGTATGAAATAACTAAAGTACGGTACGGTGAATAACTATGCGTGTTATAAAATAATGTATTTTATAAACTGTTATTATACGATTTTATAAACTTTGCTATTATTATTCGATATTCGCGATTTTGTAAAGTTTGATATTATGCTTTAAATTTTGGTAAGTTATAAATAATTTTAATAATTAAATTTTGCTAATATGTGAATTTGACTAACTAATCAAAAACGTATGATAGCAAAGTTTTTGTTTTCATTTCCACAAGTATTTTTTCTCACAAAACAGATACGTTTTCTCACAGTGTAGTGAAAATTTTTAATCATGTAATCGGTTTTTAAGAAACAAATCCGTTAATATGCAATCGAAGATAACCGAATTGACGTATACAAAACTCTTGGGCCTGCAAGCTTACTTGTGGGTGCTTGCAGAAAGTTAGGTTACGTTAAACTATATTAGGTATTTAGGTTGATTGATAATTCCACACGTTAACAGGCTCAACATTTCACCTAAAAAGTTTCATGAAATACGAAGGCTCTTCGATTTAGCAGTCAAGCGATTACCATAAAGTTGTTCCTTTTGTGTTAAATGGGTAAGAGAAAAGGATTAAGATCAATATAATAATGTTTGTGCATTGATCATTGCTAGACATTACGTGAAGAGCATTATCGCTTACGACACTAGAAAGCAAGCAACACAATGGTCCTTTTAGAAGTACAAAAAGCGAATCAGTTTCCTGCTTTCCATTACACCGAGTCTTGGATGTTCGTGTCTCGACACAAAAGCAACGATCTCTTTACAATGGGGGAAAGATCTTCTCCGAGCATCTTATCTCGAGATCAAGAAACGAAGGCACTCTCATTTCTTTAGAAACGAATCTATCTTCGGGATAGAGAACATCCATCGAATGATTTATTCATGTCCAACCAACTCGTGCAGGTACAAGTGCCGCCAACAAAAGCATCGTTAGCACTATCAGCCATTATCATCATCATTTGTGCTCGACCATAATCATTATCGTCATCTTGCAGCCAACTTAAGTCGCATTACCGTGGCGATTCGTTTGCTGCCCATATCAAGCAGCAGTATGTCTGTGCTGGCTTAAATAATGATGCAACCCTTTCGCCCATGGGTGGCCGCCTCGTCCCATTTGAATGCATAGCGTGGATGATGTCATCAGAAACAACTCAAGCTCCCCCTCAATCGATACACGCGGCTTGCATTTGTGGTCAGCACGACAAATGGCGATTACAGGATTGCCAAGGAAGAGGAGGAGGAGATCCAAAACGGTTAAATGAGAGGAAAAATATTTAATTTCGAGGTTTTATGCCCATTCCGTGGGGCCGTTACCTCCGCCTTTCTCTCTCTCTCTCTTTGTATTTTTAATAAAATTGGGCAATCTACCTTGCACGCTTGTAATGAATTCTGTACGTGACCAGATAAGCAAATACACTATTTATGCAGAAATCTTAGTCATTCTTTTTTCTTCTTTTTTTTTATATTATCGTCGAGTAAATCGCCTAACTTTATGATATTCGAATTTGACCCCCCAAACAGCGAAATCAGTGAATTAAAACACATTACTACTTTTTGTATTATTCTAAACTTGGAAAAAATGCTAAAAATATAAACATTCATGTTTCAAGTGACAACTTTGTAAAAGTTTCATATTAGGTTAAACAATCAACTAGAATTTTGCAAACAAATTGTGACAAATGCTTATAAAATGATGTTCATCTGAACGAGAAGCACAGCTGCGACACATTAAAAAGGTCTTTTACCCGTTTGGCATAGGTGTTTGGCAACACTCTACGGAAACGAAGAGAATGGCTAATTCACCAATGCTTGTCATAAAAGGAATTGTGTGATTTGTATCTATCAAAGCGAGAAATGAAAGGAAGGAAGAATGACGCTAGTAACTCGAGTGACCTATTGTAACCAATCTTTAAATAGAACTTTGAAAAAAGAGCTTGAGCAATATCGACTAAGGATCACAAAGACCACTGTATTCTCCTCCTTTTTTTAGTGAAAATTTTCTTTAACAAAAAATCGTGTAAAAAATAATAATGATCAACAATACAATACATGACCTCCTTAGATGATAACATCGCATAGTCTATTTTATATCTATTTTGTAAAATAGAAAATAATAGAAGTGAAGGGTGAACAAATTGCCCACTTCAAAAGGGAGTAAAAAAAATAATAATGGGGAATGAGTTGAGGGAGCAGTTCTGTAAAGGGAATGTTAAGATTTTTCCAACATTCGGTGGCGTATACTGGTGGTGTTATATTATACTGTAGGAGAGAAGAAAGAAAAAAAAGTGAAAGAGAAAAGAGAGCTCGAGCTCATGATTAACGTTCGACTCTGAAAAATGAGCGTCACCCTCACAGGTCGGCGTCGCATGAATTTTCCATGAGTGTTCTTCTCCTGTGCGGGAACTATACCCTACGCAACAATTAACTTCCTGGTCGAGCACGTGCACTAAGTAGAAGGTCCATTGTGCTCCGCCTGCTTGCGCTCCCCCCTTTTAGCCTCATGAAATATACGGGGGGCAACCGTCAAAATGCTATTAACCGCGAATTATTTTGCCCCCTGTTCCGTTCGGCTATTGCCCTATGCTTTTTTTTCTCTCAAAAAAACTATTACGAAAATTAATCTCGTTTCTATGATGAATTCTCACGCGTTTATTAAACACCTAATAGAGTAATAGTAGAAATTTGTTTGAACCGATCGATATTTTTTTCTTTTGTAGACTCACTTCTAGTGTACAACTGAAAAATTAAACAACTTGCAAGAAAATCTCTATATGATTTTTACATTATAAAGAATACATTAGCTCATATAAAACGTCGGATATATAAAATATTAGAAACTTGTGTTAAAAAATTCTTATCGGTTATATGGTAAATGTTTATGTGGTTAACAATCTCTTGAAACACTGTTTAATGTGCGATTCAAGTTAACGTTTAAATCGCACATAAACCAATGTTTCAAGAGATTGTTAACCACATAAGTATTTACCATATAACCAATAAGAATTTTCTAACATAAGTTTCTAAGATTGTAATTTAAAATCTCAAATGACAATTAACTACAGTGGAATCCAGTTATTATAATCACGGATAATGATATCAATCGGGTATCGTTTGCTATCATTGTCAGTCTGTTCCAAGGCACTGTTTAATGTTTTATATCGGTTGTTTAGTGTTATCAAAAAGTACTAGTCCGAAAGTAATTACAATAACAGTATTGCACCTTATTAAAAATGGCCATATGCAATTGTAAACGATAATGTAACTAAAAGAACAAAAATATATACTCGGTAATATAACTGTAAAACTATATATTCGTCGTTCATTTTACAGTAATACTAATGTTATTTATTTCATTTATTTATTTAAAGTCAAACAGTCCAAAGGACCAGAAATTACAAAAAAACATGAAACAAACAAATAGACAAACACATAAATAAAAAGAAAGGTTAATTTAGAAACACTGGTTAATGTGCAAATATTATGCAATGTGCATTATACAAATCATGTTATTAAAAAATATTCATAGTTAGTAAAAATATCAATTTTGTAAATGAAATTTCTTCTCATGATTAGGGTGTAACAGCAGAGGTTTATTCGTTGATACAATCATGACATATAATATGTCATTATACAATACAGTACGTTTAACATTTTAAGCACCATGCTCCACGTAGAACAACCTCGTTGTTTCCGACCATGAAACCTTTTATCAAATTTGACGAGCGCGCCGGAAAGTTAACTTTCCTCTTTTTCACTCCTGGTGGCGCTGTCATCAAGCAATTCATTTGCATCCTAATGTCATCAACTTTCTCTACGCAGTTAGCCCAATTCTCGCACAATTAAACAAAGTATACGGAACTTTTTTTTTTGCTTGTAAAACAAACAACCCTCTCTTCCAAACCTTCAACAAAAAAAAAATACTAAAAGTAAAAAGTAACTATTTTATTCATGTGGCACGCGCTGCCTGTTCCTCGAGATTGCGAAATGCCTTCACGTACGAGAAGGAAAAGTTTTACCTTGAACGGTCAGAATTTATGCTTGAAATTCACGCGGCCTCATCACTTTGCTGGGCTTACAACTGAAAAAGCTAGTTTTGTTGTATCTGTTTATGAAAAAAGTTGCATTCAACCCCTTCGGGTTACAATTTCATCTCGTTGGAGAAAACACCTGGAAATGTGACACCACAAAAGCCATATTTTACAATTTTCTAAAGCGTTTCCATCATAAACCGCACCACTAGGTGTTTTCTACGACTCGTCAAATCCCTTTTGAATTATGAACCTCTTTGTACTGTTTTCTTCGTACTAGAGTAATGGTTGATTTACGCTGAGTTTCTTTAACCGCACGTAAAGTATGAAACAGGAAACATACCACGTTCAAACTCACATTCTCCCTCGAAATGTTTTCTACAAGTGCGAATAGCACTAAGCTTCAAGACACGAGACGAATATATCGCCATCATCATCTTTGATTTTTATCACCCGTTTCTTACTTGATTCTCCATGGAACATAAACTACTCTGTGTATTTTATTCTCTTCTTTGTGCTTGTTCTCAAAACAAGCCCACTAATAACTTCCCGTTAATAAATTTGTTTGTTAAAAATTAATCAAGTTATAATTGAACAACCGTTGTTGAAAAACTCATATAAAAGCTATTTTACAATAAATCGTTATGTTATGGAGTAAGATTTTCGACTACCCTGTATAAACACACAAATCTTGAATAATAACAATATTTTTATAGATAGTATAATATCGGAGATAGAAAATACTGCTGTAGACATTTTTAATCAGAAACAGGCGTTTTTCAATGAAACACAGATCACGTAAAAATAAACAGGTCAAGTCAAGTAAATGTATGATGTCATAATCGTCAATTACCTATGATTATAACTACCTTATAATCTGATCCTACGCAAAAATTATTTATTTACTAATTAATTGCATTTTTAAATGCTTTGGTAGTATTATCGATCAAGATAAGCTTTATTCCAGAAATTAGAAATACAGTTCGAAATGGCTTTTGTTTCACATGAACTCGACAAAAATTACTACAGACAATACAGCACTTTCAGACGCTATTCTCACTCTGTCACGTTATTTTAACTCCATGTGAAGAAGAGAGAGAGAGAGAGGAGGCAACAGCGTCACTTCGGTATGCGGGGGTGTTGGGAGGCAAAGGGGTTATCAGCTGGCGACCGATCGGTGACCGCTGTCGGTGTCGCGGATGTCGATACGTGCTCGTGTCAGGCTATCCGTCATCCCTCCCCTTTTCGTTTTCTACTCCCGCTGTTGTTACTACTAGACCACACACTATAATTTCGCATTCTATTTTGCGACATGTCAAGAGAGAGTGAGTCCTGGGGCCCCTCGATGCAGCTTGCAGCGTTCCATATTCATCCAGACCAAGACGACCAAGGTCTGCTTCCTCCTTCGGGCAACGTTAGCGCCCCCTATTCAACGGTTGGGGCAAAGGGCAGTGCAGTTGAGGAGGTCGTGGCGAGAGGGCGCCTGTTTCGCTGCGGGGGCGGTAGCTGGCCCCCGTTACAACAATACAACGTCCGCTTAGGGAACGTGGCACTAATTACCACGCGTTGACGGCTCTCGGCATCAAAGGGTTAAGCACCATGTCCGAAAGCCCCCGACCATCGATGTTTCGCCTCAAGACACCAATGTGCAACAAGCACAACTCGGAAAGCGAAAGGAGACTTTGCCGAGATTTGGCCGAGGTGTTTATGGCAGCTGGGTGCGAAATTGTTTACGAATCTGCTTGTCGCAGCGTGCAGTCATAGTGATAAAATTTGTCTCAAACAATTTAAAGGATGCAGCTTCTTTTTCACTAAACGGCTTGAGAATGCTGATGAAGATGCAACAACAAGCTGCTTTCTTTGAGTAAAGACTTTCTTTAGTCAACATCGTAAAGAAAAAGAAAAGATTGCGACCTTTGTTATGCCATCCACCTTCGTGTTAAACGTTACAGTCGAAGTTACCACTTGAAATGCTACGGGATCAAACTTTCGAAGGACTTTGGAAATCGATTCCAATACGCAAATTAAAACATGAACAAATGAAATGTGTGGCGTCTTACAAGGTCATGACAATAAACCAAATATAAGCTCACCAAACATCTTAACTTTTTGTATCACCACAAAGTTATACACCACTGACAAAACTAATTAAACAAAATATCAACACGACACAATTCACATAACACTGAACACGAAAACCCCCTTTTCAGATATTTCAAACGAAATTCGGTTTTAAACTTCTGGAACAACTTTGAACATCAGTAGCGCAGCTATGAACTCATAAAAGTAGGCAAGTACAGTACGAGGTTTTTACAAGGGCACCGACTGGCCATACGGCTGTGTCACTTGGCCCTTAGACTTAATTAAATCAGAAAATACAGGAATTATAATGAGGTGAGGTTGATGAGATAAAACAGAGTTTTATGAAGCAAAAAAAAAACGAGAGAACCCCGAGAAAACCAATAAACTCATAGATTGTGATTCAAAAGCAAAATGCACGAGCACAATGCATAAGCATACCAATACAACTGCATATGTAGTGACAACACATGAGCATAATCACTGTACATCACAATCAATCATATAATGTACATAAAATAACAGTGCATGTGTATAACAATCGCAAATTACTGAAAGTTTGAAGTGTTTCAAGCAGCAGAACATTGAAACTACTAAACACCAAATTCCGTAAGAGAATACAATCCCAACGGTGGTAAACACTAGGCTTTCATGTGTGTTTGAAAAAAAAAACAACAACAAAGAAAGTGGAATCATCCCCAGTTATTAACACAAGATATTTTTCTCATGAACTGTGATGTAAACCTACATTCAACTATGCTCAGCAATAAAAAAAAAAAAAAACAACGTGAAGTGTGATCGTAACCTCTAACTTATGATCCGAACTTCACTAATCGCCTATCATAAAATCCTGGAATGTTCTGGATAGGGTCCCGTGTATTTTACGACCGATTATCCGAATCAAAACGGGCTCGGATTTCCATTTCCACAACCCGATGCTAAACAGGTTTAAAAGGAGCAAAGCCAACCCTTCCCAGCATGCCATCCAAGAAATGAATAGTGCCCAGCCCCTGCAGAGAAACGGGTAATCTAATCTAGGCGGGTCAGTCTTTCTTTTTTTGGTTCTTTCTTTATAATGCCTTCTGTTTGTTTGTTTGTTCCCGAAATGGTACTACACTTTATCATATAGATTCCCATGATGACTGCAGTTATTAGTATTCATTAGGTGTCTTCTTCATAAGGAGAAAAAAAAAGAATGACACTGTAACAGATTTCAAAAGAGGAAAAAAAAAAGAAGATCTATCTCTCGTACGCTATCAATCAAACAAAGTCATAAAACTCATAATCTTAAACATCTTATTCTTAACACAAACTGAATATTTTCCCTTTTCTTTAGAAAACAAAAAAAATTTAATCCGACGCAGCCTCTTGGAAACACGAATACCACATCACATTAAGGCATTTTTTCAACTCTTTGCAAGATTCCATTCTAATGACAGCTCTGGGCTTTCGCATTCCATAGCACGTTTGGCAGCACAATCTAAACAACTTCATCCGTTATCTTCCACTATTGAACGAGTCAATGCGTGTAAAAAAAAATATATATATATAAAAGAAAAAGTAAAAGTGGAGGGTTGTATCTGCTGACAAGAGGACTTTTTCATTTCCGGTTGGTTCAGTTCACGACAGTAGAAATGTAAGGGTTAGATGGGGTTAAAACTAAACAACAAAAAACGTCAAGCACAAGACGCCCATCTTTTCTTTAAAACCATACTTTTGTTTCATTTTTGCGTTATTTCGTCGTGATTAATCTGTCACGAGGAATGACACAGATTAGTACTCATTTGTTTATAGGCGACCAAAGTGCGCCATTTAAATGCCACTTCTACGTCCGGTGGTTAGCAAAAAAAATAAAATAAATAAACAAGGACAACATCCGTTTTTCGGTGGAAATTAGCACAACAACTGTGATTTTCATCAGTCCTTCACAGTCCACATCGGAAGAAATTAAAAGAAAAAAAAGCGAGAGGGGGAACTCTGTTTTCATGTGATTGTCATCGTTGTGTGTAATTTGTGTCATTTCAATAGCATACTAGGTGCGTAAATAAGTTTCTAAAATACAGTAATCATACCTTAACAGGAACAACTGCAACTGTGCATGAGGTTTACGATTTAATTTCCTGTTATAAATCGGGGAAAACTCTAATATCCCACAAAATTGGAATGACAATTTACTTGATTCTTACAATAATGATGCTATAATTCAAATATTTTTCTTTAATCATGCAGGATGTGATTAAAATCTGTCACCAGAAAATAAAATATGATAAACACTAACAAACCTACTTATGTTAAAATTTACGTACAATCGATAGTGCAAATACACGTACGTACATTGCTTTTGATGTCAATCTTTTTGGTCACTTATGATTGAGTCACGAGAACGAATCTGTGGCCTATTCCTATAGAACCTCTGGCTTGGTTTAATCTCTACACCACGAAGTAAATACATTAGGGACGATAAAAAAATGTTGGGGGACACTCATTTATAAATCGAGATATTATCCCCGAAGGTTGTTTCACCATTTACAACTCACGACCAAGAGTTGTCAAGTCACGTAGCATGATCAGGATTTGATATCATGGCTATAAACGTTTCAGCAAGATGCTAAGTCATGCCATCGCCTAAAGGTAGCCCATCACCAGAGCTGACGTGTCATAATTAAAAAAAAAATAGATAGCAAAGAAACCAGATATAAAAATTGGACCCCCTCCATGGAGGTAAGTTAATTCCAATTTAGCCAACGACTGAATAAGAGATCTTCCTATAATCCTTAATACGACACGCTATATGGATTATTCACTCAGCTGACGGGGAGTTGAAAAGAGCCTGTTCCTCGGGATTGGAAGCCCATTATTTATTCCAAGACGTTGAAAAATCTAATATTTCAGATCACAGATTGAGGCCAGGGAACGAGTCGTGACCCTTGGTGACCTCTCGTCCGCCCCCAACATCCCTCGTCCATTTCAAGTCACCGCTCAAAACAGGATGAATCATGCTCAAGCAGGAACCTATGACGTCATTCAACACCCACTGCAAATCAAGATTCCCGACAGAGAAAAAAAAATTGGAGGAAAAAGAAAGTGACACGAGGGTGGACACAAAAAAAAGGAGACAAGAAAGGGCTGCAGACTCAACCAAAATGAGTTTGGCCCTCAGCTCGTCCATTGGTCAGTGCGCCACACAATGGCTAGCCAAAAGAACGGAGAAAACGAGCAGAAAATTGCATAAAATATCGATCTTCTGCCCTTAATCTAAAAACCGAAAAGTCTAAAGTGGTCGATTTTTAGGGTGCAGTGTCATTTTTTGCGTGGACAAAAAATTTCGAAACTAAAATGAATATTGGGAAAAAAGTATCCAAAGACCATATCTTACGTAATGTTCAAAGTAGTTTTCAGCAAACTTAATATCAATAATTTTTTATATAGAGTATGTGAAATCAATAACGCCAAGTATAAAAAAAACAAACTGTAAATGATACAAATACAGTATGGGTAATTCAAAAAACTTCAGTATATATTTAAATTATCGCACATATTTTTTTTTAAAAAAAAATTGACTAATAAAGCAAATAAGAATACGAAACATAAGAAATGACAAGCTAGTCAAGCTAAATATGACGTCATTTTTTAAAGATATAATACAATACGTACATTGTAAGCTAATAGTAATAAGTAATAACCCACATACGCTAATAATTGTTTTATCACATTCGTCAATGACACTATCCCTACACGTTTTCTCCGAACACCGAACCCAGCAAGTCGTAAACAAAAGTATCAAGTAACTAATAAGGTTCTGCTGTTTTATTTTTTCAAGGTTATATTTTGCTTTGATGCAACCTTGAAATAACCGTAAGAACTTCATTGGTCACCGAATAGGTATACATAATTTGTAATTTCCTCCAAAATTTCGTTATCAAATACCGTCAAAAATTATAAATGTATCTCTACCTTTTATGAAGTCTTCATCATCGTATCGCTAACTTAAGTTCATCGCCTAAAAAATAATAAGAAAAAAAACGACATTAGACCAAGTAGTAGTTTATAATATATACAGTAAAAAATTAAAAATATTGTAGTATGCAAAAAATACATATGAACACGGACGTAGGTCCATAATTATTACAGTAAGTCATAATTATTGCAGTCTGCAGAAAATCATAACCGGAGTTTACTGTATCAAATTTTAATCTTCCAAAAAAAAGAAAAAATTCGATTTTTTATTTTGTTATAACTGAGTTGGTTCAGTTCTAGACAGTGATCGATTCAGCGCGTAAGCAATTACACGCGAAAGATGTCCGCAATCTTCAATTTGCTGGTCGGTTTAAAGTGCACCCCCTTGGCCACCCCCATCATCGAATACACGAGGGATGAGCTCCTAGTCTCTACAGCTTCCCTTGTCAAAACGCATGCGCACTGGACAAGCTCCATTAATCCCCTTTGCAGGCTTTCATTCTTCCTCTCTTTCGTTTTCTCTCATTTTTCTTCCACTTTTATTTTTTTTTTATACATTTCTTTTCACTTTTTTCTTCTTCTGCCTCTCTACTCTTCGTTTCTCCCTAGCGCGCTTATTACCTAGGGATCCATTAGTTTCCTCGGTTTGATATTGGCGCTGGAAGCCCAATGCCTTTAAAAACGTTCCCGTTCTGAAGGCAGGAGAAATCCGTCCACGCAATTAGAGTTTGAAATTTTTCCAGAATTGATCCCTCGAGATGGGTCACTCTGATCCGAGGGAAGCAGGAGAAGAAAAAAAAAGAAAGGACCGAGGGGGAGGACGAGGAAAACTTCCACTATGGCCGCCGGTCTTTTTTATGAAATTCTCCATACATCAACCGAGAGCAGGAGCAGCAGCAGTCGATATTATTTTTCGCTATGATTGAACTCCTCGAGCGGGGGGTCTTCACCGGAAAAAGAGAGGAATGAGGGGCAAATGGCGCCCGGCGACTTAAGCCCCACCGTGCGGCCACCATGCGCACTACAATTTTCCAAGCCGCAATTTTCAGTTTAATGTTTCCCAGATTTGAAGATATTGACCAGTGGCCGAAGTTGGCAATAAATAAAGCGAGCGTAGACAGTCGGGTGGGGGGTGGGGAAAAAGGCTCGTCTTTGGGAGCCCTTAATCGCAGCCATACTGACGCCCACGCATTCACTCGACTCGAAACAATTGCCAACGCCAATGAGAGAAGCGACGCTTCGTGGGGGAGCTCAGGTCCAACCAATAAGACTCAATAAAGAGCGAATTTCCAGGGATTTGGACCCACAACCAAACGAGTAGGGAAGATGAAAAAATATATATAACAGGTAGCGGTGAAGGAAAAAAATCCAGCAAAACAAAAAAAAATAATAATAGGGGAAAAAATAACAAGAGAAAGAAATAGAACCCCCTAATGTGGAAGGAGGGTGGATAATGAGTTGACGCCTGATGATGACTCGAAATGCTATTGACAGTGGACAATTCGCGAAAAGTGGTCGTCGAGTGCATTAGCGACACTTTTAAAGCTTTTTATAAGCTCTCAGAAAATAGACTGTGGGTGGCCTAAATACAAGCGGTCACTAAAAACTGTAGTTAAACTTGATGACCGAGTTTCTCATTTCGTGAAACGAGAAAATAAAAGTACATTTATTGTAAAATTTCTTATCGAAAATTACAGTTGCAATTCACGAAAAGCTCACCACCACATGTGAAAAACATGTTGAATACAACACGCTGTACATTCTTTGTAATTAAGTCTGATGGTCAGCTACACTTCACTAGAAAGAAATATCAAATCCGATATGACTGAAGTCATAATTCTCAGTTTAGATTATGTAAATGACTACAGTAGACTTTCTTGTGTTTTTAAACTACAGATATTGATCTTGACTCAAGACAGAACGCAAATGATACTCTTTTTGTCAGTTTTGTGAAGTTTCCTGCACTGTCTTTTTTCGTAATTTTTGATCTTTGAGAAATCTTAACCTAAATCTTTGTATATGTCACTATTTCTGAAACCACAACAATACTCATTCTAATTTTGTATGCTGTTTATAAAACTTTATTAATCGTTTGAACGTCGTAATTAATATCTAAAGTATACACTATACATATACATGACACCTTGCGGTTATTTTTAGCCATCTCTGTACTTAAACCGTGGGTATAAAATATAGACAAAAAATAAATATTTTTTTATTTATTGCTATTGTTTTCAGAGTGTCTTAATAATTAAGGACTAAAAATGTAAACTAACACAAATGTTCAAATACATTCTATACAACACAAAAACTAAGACAGCGAATGAACTGACATTACGTTGAGTTGAATGAGCGAAGTTCCGTGCGTGCCTCAGGTTCTTTGAAAAAAAAAATTCACAAATCAGGTTGAAACACTTTTTTTTTCGCCCCTCATCACAATGGGGTAAAAGAATCCGACAACTGGAAAGTGAAATCTGTCTGACGACTCAGTAGGAGGTTTAGCCCCAAAAAACTACAAAGTCAAGTGGTGGTGGCTGTGAGTCGTGGGTGGTTCAAACTCTAGTCATTTATCAGCGCCAATTCATTTGCAAAATAAAAAAAGGGAAGAAAAAAAAAGAGGAGAAAAGTTCAAGGGAGAGGGGGGGAAAAGGTCCAATCGAGGGCAGAAACCTCTTGTTTTGCTCCGAACGTGACGACGCATGCCTCCCGAGCGACTAAAGCTTTGCAGGGGGATAAAAATCACGTGAATTCATCGAGGGTGTGTCTCTTTGGTCTCCCCCGCGGTGTAGTCTATGATAAAGCCACCGTTGTCCCAACATCATCTTCGACCCTCCATCACTTTCCTTTTTTTGTCACCTCACGAACCCACGGCGCTGGTATCCGAATCGGAAAGTTACTATTCTCGGACAGAGAAGCAGAATGAAAACGAACTTGGAACTTCACACTAAAAAGTATATCGTTGGCTTAGAGTGTTAGCTCCATTCTTGCTCATGTTGAGATTAACACATCATTCGAAAGGAATAGGTCGCATCAACTAAGAAAACCAGTTCAGCCCAAATTGACTTTTGACATATTGTAAATGTGTGATGAAAAAACATTGTTTTTATATAATTCATGTATTTTTATTTACTTTATGTTTCTCCTGTAAAGTAGCTGAAATGGAGTTAGCATGGTTACACTCTAAGCCGACGATATGATAAACAAATTTATAATATTTTATAATAATTAATAATACTAGGTTTACACATAGATAATAAATTAAACTTTGGACATCACATTGATGCGATCATTTGTAAGCTGAATAGGAAGATTTATTTACTGAAAAGATTGAAAAAAATTCTCATCTTTACAGAAATGCAAAAGGTGTTTACTGCCTTGATCAACCCAGTGATAATGTTTCTTATTGAGATTTGGAGCAGTACGCACAAATACAAT